>JASANB010003431.1:0-12377 GCA_030248155.1 Sabatieria punctata
CAACAACAACCTGTGCCCTGCGTTAGAGTTGATAAGAACATACTGTACGCTCTGCGTATTTATTCCTACGAGGAAAAGACGCGCGAGGAAAAGTCGACGAGGAACTGACCGCGAGGAAAAGACGTGTGGTTGAGCAAGCCCTACCCCAGGCCTATGCATGAGCAAGGGACTGACGTAGCGGTCAACCAGTCCCTTTACTCGAATATCTTGACAGTTTTAGGAAAATCGACAATTTTACAGCGATTTTTATACTACTTTTTTGGAAATCAGCCTACCCCTCGGCGCTGGAGTCAGACCGATCGATCAGTGGCCAATTTACGTCAATCAACCTCTTATTCCGATATCGCACAACAGTGAGAGCCACAGTTGTTAGGGTCAAAAACTTTTTTGAAAAATCAATATGCAAACTAAGGCAAAAAAGTGGGAAATTAACGTACATACATGCATTTTTGCCGGCACAGTTGGTGTAGTGGTTTAGGCCACATGGCCACTGTGCGCGACGTCGTGCGCTCATCCACTCGGCGGGGCAAGTTTCTTGCCGCAAAGAGTTGGTCGTCGGCATAAAGCTCCACCCAGGCCACCGAAAACTGGTTACAGCGAGTAGGTAAAATGGGAACCAACTGGATCTGCCGTTGCACCGAAAGCCGCTCCAAAAAGCATGCCGCGTTGGAGGGAAGATCAACGACGTCAGGATCCGTCTGAGAAACCAGCAATAAGGCCAATACCGGTTTGGCCACTTGGCCGGGCGGCCGTTGGGAGCTGTCGGCACCATGACGTCACCTCGCCAGGCACTCTCTTAGTACCTGGCGCCCAACAGCATGGCTTGAGTGGCTTGGCAGTGAAAGAAGGGCAAACGTCCGAGATGACGATATCAGGGGTAACGAAATGGACCGTGCAGGTCTGATCGTAGGGCTGTACATCGTACGCCCCCCGCCAGATCGGATCGGATCGGACCGGACATGCATTTTTTTGTAAATTCTTTGGAAGCAGCCAAGATTTTATCCAGCAACCTGCATAATACTTCTTTTGCATTGAGCCTAACAGCGACTGCTTAAGAAATCCTTCCTTAGGATTCACCTAGAAGTGCCTATAAAAACAATTTTCGATGAAATTATGCAGTTATATAGGCAGTGTTTAGACCTAGGTTTCTAAACTGACTTGAGGTGCGCAAAAGTGGAAAATTTGTTGTAAGTGCTTGTGCTAGCACGCTAGACCCCTTTAAGACGATTTTCAATGTGGTGAGAGAAAACCAAAAAAAGCACCTCGTTTTTCCATCTCGAGCAAGTTTTTAGCCTTTTCCGCTCGCCGCATCGAAGCCTGCGCCTGTTTGATCAACTCGGTTTTGCGTTCCGCCACTACCACTTCCTGCGGTCCGCTCAGTTCTACAAAGGACGCATTGTATGCTCCTACAGACTATGAAGACAGCTGACTGAGCGAACAATAAGACTGTTTTATTAAGAGCACGGCAGAGTACCTCTGATTATGTCCAAGTAAGCACGAAGGGCACAGTGGTAACTGTGCAGTGCTTGTAAGTTACGGTGACTTTGTTGGTGAGAAATGGCCTCTTCTTCTTTCCGTTTCGCCTCTGTCTCTAGTGCCCTGAGATTCTTTGTCGGTCTGTACATCTGAAACAGTTTATCTCTTCCAATTCACACCTTTCAGACGGACTTGTTTGCTAGCTAACAATCATACATGGGCCGGGGGGTAAGTGGGGTATACCCCCTCGGCCGGCCATACCCCCCTCCCCCACCCACCCCCCTCTGGAAATTTTCGCTAATTTAAGGCAAAATAGGCGTTTTTTGCCTTTTTTCGCCCCCCCCCCGAGGTCTCCAACCCCCCCTACCCCCCTCCGGATTTTTCCGGCCCATGTATGCTAACAATTTGTATTATCTCCAACTCTCAGCAATACGTATACAAAAACGAAACCGGACAAGACACAAAGAGTGAACATTGACAAATGCGAAATTATATGACAGGGTTTATGCCGCTCTGGCGATCCAAAAATCGCTGACAAAAGTAAAAAAATTCCCGATATTTTCAAAAATTCTTCACACTAAATGTGATATTTCTTACCCAAAAAACTGGTGATAAGCATGTGTAGGTGCGCAGTCAGTTGACACCGCCCAACCATAGCAAGAAAATTTTGAAAAAATTTTCCCTCAAGACGCCGCGTTTAGGACGCATTCTGAACACAGAACTAACAGTTTTAGTACAGTATGGCTTTTAACGCCGTTTATGGTACCAGTACCTGGCTAGTGGCACAATGGTACCCTCACTTTCGGGGACTGTGGTGGTACCATATATGGTACCGCTACCCATGGCCATGGGTGCCGGCACCATATATGGTACGAAATCTGAACAGAGTGGTACCATATTGGTACCGGTGGTAAGGTAGGGGTGCCATATGGTATCACCACAGTGGCCGAATGTGGGGTACCATATGATACCGGTACCTTTATATTAGTACGACCACAGGCCCCGAATGTCGGGGTACCATAAACGGCGTTAAGCGCCTGCCTGTAGTAGTTAAAAGTCTTGCATTTTGTAGTAGTATGCATTTTCATTGCTGCTTCTACAACCTACTGAATACACGCTATGGAGTGACGTGAAAAATTTCCCGACAAATTTCAAATCCCTGACAGACAGACAGACAGAGTTTACTCCAATGTGATGCCAGACCTTGACCGGTACGAATCCTGTGTGAGCTTAGCTCATTTAAACAGATACTTTTAGTTGTACGTATGCGGCTACCGATTACACGGCTTACGCCAAACAGACAGTAATGTGAGAAGCAATATTTATGCAAACGTAAATTATGTACAATAATTCGGAAGAGTGCACAGAAATACATATTTACAATGAATAAGATAAATAAATGCTAGGAATTGAAAACAGTGGATTTGTGGAAGATGTCAACAGTGGTCTCGTGACAAGGCCTCAGATCCATATCGCAACTTCCGATGGCAAACTTTGGCACCGGCTTAAAGTAATCCAGACCTCTGCCCACCTTCACCACCCAGCCGTTGTTGAACCTGCAACTGGACACATCCCACACTCTCCAACAGACGCCAGTCACAGTTCTAAAATTTTTTGAAGGCCACAAACCTTTTTTATGTAAATTGTTCATTTCGAATTATTTTTCAAATTTTTTTCCATGCATGAAATTTAGTTTGTAGGACGCAACAACTTTAAGTACAAAAGCTGATACTTTGGTTCAAACATAGTGTTACAGCCTGAGAGTCGATATTCTATCTGCAGCATTGCTCACAGAGTGGCTGCTGACCTTCAAAACCGAAATGAGCCTACAAAAAAGCTTTTTAAAAAAGTCTAACAACACTAACGCCAGTGCTAGAAAACTTTAAAAACATAAGCCCAGCCTTGGATGCAAGGCAATGGGCCTTGCCTTCAGAGAAATAATACAGGGTGTCCCAAAAAATGACAACATTTCTTTTTGCTGCCATTTTCGCAATTTTTGACCAAATTGTTTGAAATTTGAAACATAAGTACCAAAAGTGGGAATTTTATGTGTTAAAATTTGGTGCATCAGGATTGACCCAGTCCTGAGAAATTCAACAATATACAGGGTGTGTCAAAAAAACAACCCAGCAGGGTTTTTGCTGTAGCAACCGCAAATATCAACCGATTTGAATGAATCCTGCTTTAAATGAAAGATAAATAAATTCTTGAAAGACTGGTGAAGGCCCTATTAAGATACGATGCTTAGTTCCTGAGATATTTTCCTTCAAACTCAAAACAGAGATTTTGGCAGTGAACAAGAGCGATTCCGTTGCACTTCACAACAAAACGGATTCCTACTGCTGAGGGGCAACAAACTTTTACAAATGAAGTAACCAAGCATGTGTGGCACCAGAAAAACCTCGTTACGTTAGCCCTGAGCAGTAGGAATCGGTTTTATTATGAAGTGCAACAGAATAATAAAAATCGCTCTTGTTCATAGCCAAAATCTGTTTTGACTTTGAGTGCAAATATCTCAGGAACCAAGCATCATATCTTAATAAAAGCTTCACCAAACTTTTAAGAATTAATTTATCTTTCATATAAAATAGGACTCACTGAAATCGGTTGAGATTTGCGGCTGCTACAGTAAAAAATCTGCTGGGTTGTTTTAATCTCTGTTGTGCACTGCCAAAATCTCTGTTTTGATTTTGAAAGCAATTATCTCAGGAACTAAGCAACGCTTCTTAATAAAAGCTACACCAGTCGTTCAAGAATTTATTTATCTTTCATTTAAAGCAGGATTCATTCAAATCGGTTGAGATTTGCGGTTGCTACAGCAAAAAAATCTGCTGGGTTGTTTTTTTGACACACCCTGTATAAAATTGAGAAATTTCAATTAAACGTAGAAACGGCATAAAAAATGGAAACTTTTCTTTTTGCTGTATCTTCTTTAATTTAGGTCGGAATATGCGCAGAATAACGGGTTGATTTGTAGATCAAAAGTTGGCGCATGAACCCAGCCCAGCTCTTGACATAAAAAATCCCGATCACAATACAACGACAACATTGATTTTCGCGTCCCTTAGCTGTAATGAAGTTCCTGTAAGCGTAATTCAGTCTGCCACCCCAAACATGCTAAGAAATGTTTATGATGCTTATGGGAAACGGTTGCAGCAGTGTATTAACTCAAACGGAGGTCATCTGGATGGTGTTCTTATTCCTTAGTTCTCAGAGTTTGCATGTTCTTCATTTTGCTGCAGTAAAAACGCTGATTTTCTTTAGTTTCCAAGTACCAGCCATATGCACTGATTAATGCCATAACTTATGACCTACAAAATATCTGCGCAAATATTCAAAATTTCATCCAATTCCGACAAAAATTAAAGAAGATACAGCAAAAAGAAAAGTTTCCGTTTTTGATGCTGTTTCTACATTTCATTGAAATTTCTCAATTTTATATAATATTGTTGAATTTCTCAGGATTGGGTCACTCCTGATGCACCAAACATAAAACACCAAACACATAAAATTCCCACATTTTTGGCACTTATGTTTCAAATTTCAGACAATCTGGTCAAAATTTGCGAAAATGGCAGCAAAAAGAAATGTTGTCATTTTTTGGGACACCCTGTAGCTAAGCTTCAAGGTCATTTTTGGTTTATTAGGTAATATTTTTTTGTTATTGTAGTTTCTCCTTAGCCGGGACAAAGTCAGGCAGGTAAAAAAATTTCAAAGAATGCGGTTGTGTATTTGATTCAAAAACGGATCTAAACCGCATACATGTAACAGGGCAAGTCTGTCCCCCAACCCGACTTAGGCCAGAACCCTGGATGGGACCCCACCCTAGAGACGATTTTTCCGACCCCTTCCGATTTTTCTGGCAAGTAATTGTTAAGCAAATTCTTGCGATTTTTTGCAATTTTTGAGCATTTTTAGTGCCCAACAATCTTCCGAAAAATTTTTGCTCAGACCCCCGCCCGGCTGGCTGGCAACCCAAACGTCCCTTCGGCGGATGACCTGTTCCATTTATGCGTAACGTATCTGCCTTCTAACCGAATGCGTACCGGTACCTGATTTCTCTGTCATGTAAGGTATCAGAGTAATGAATTTCGAAATTGACTCCGCGCTGCTTCAGATCTTTCTGCAGTTCCGAGAGCGCTTTCTGCTGGAAGGCTTGCATGTCGGTTGTCTGCAAATACATTTCTACGGTCAATTGCAACTTCGATCACTAAAAGGTAACCTCAGGTCGTCCGGTGGTCAGAGAAATGGAATGCAGCGAGGCAGCCCTCTTGACAAGCAGTTCGCAGAATCTGAGCAGGTTCAAAATCTGAAAGGCACAACTAAACCTTTGGAAGGAACAGCACACAATGCCGACAGAACCAAACCAACACCATTCCTGCCAAATATACCAATTTTGGGTTCGTATCCTTAGGGTTTAGAGGGTAACGGTTACAATTGAAGCGTTCAGACGAAGAAATGCCTCAGTCCATAAATAGATGAAACGAGAAAAACGCGTTCAAAGTTTTCGAACAGCCTGAAATAAATTGTGCAAAATGCTATGGCCTAAAGTGTATTATGCCAAAAGAGGCCCATACCAGTGCTACTCTGCACCTGAGTTTGGGCCACCACATGTTTCCTGTTTAGCATATTTTTAAAAATTTGTGATTGTGGACTTAGGCTGTTTTAAGGTCTAAACCATAAAACAGCCTAAGTCCATATTCACAAATTTAAAAAAAGATCAGTAAAGAGTAAGAGAGCAGTATAACTACTAGGCTTGATTTCCTTCCAGAACTCCGGGTAGTGGACTAGCAATCTTGCCATCAATCTGCAGCATAAAAATAGAGCTACAGTAATCTGAAATGTAAAACCAACGTTGAGAGATTCCAGAATAATGAGCCAAAAGGTGGCCCAAGGCCCATTTTAGTCTTCAAAAGCGGCATTCAATCAAAATTTCTTGAACTAGTCTATCAGTACTCTAAAGCCCCCGATTTTTAAGTCTAAACAATGATAATTGAATGAAATTTGATTTCAAAATTTTATCAACCTTAGTAAATGATGGAAAAATTAGTGATTTTCAGGCGTTAGCTAATTTACTCCAGAACTTGTAGGTGTACGCTAGCGTTATTGCCACCAATCTGTACGTTAAGGATAGCGCTACAATAATCTGAAATATAGAGCATAGATTTTGGGGTTACAGATAAGCTATTGGGGCTGAAAGGGGGTCAAAAAAATTTTTTTTTCTTCAAAAACGCAATTCAACCGATGCTTCTTAAAGTAGTCAAAAAGTACTCTAAAACCCCCGATTTTCAAGTGAAAATTCTGATTAGTAAGCCAGAAAATCAAATTCGAATTTTTGATCCAATAGTTAATCAGATCGATTACTGTAGCCTCGAATTGAAGCATCAAATCTGGGATTCCTTTTCATGGGTTTGAGAACTTGTCTATACTATGTATTAGTGTATCGACTTTCAGCTTTCTAGGCCAAAGTTTTAATTTTAAGTGTGAAATATTGAGGCTCTTGACTTGGACTTAGGCTTTTCTTCAACTGAATTTCGAGCACTGTTAAAAAATTGCGTTGGTGTAACTTATGACATAGAATGTTTTCAGATTAACTAATTTGTATTTAACATGTCTATAGTTAGGGGATTGTGCTGCCGAGTAGAACTCAATTTTTTCAAAAAGTGGACTGAGGCATTTCTTCGTCTGAACGCTTCAATTACAATATGATAAATGTCAAGATATCCTCGACAATAGCGTCAACACTTTCCAAATCACCCTAGTCTTTCTTCGAACAGCCAACATCGACTTTGCATTAGCTGAGTCAGTTACGCCGTATTCATACTAGTGTTGAAAATGAAGACTGCCGGCATTTTTCTCGGTCAACACGGTTAAAGCAAAGACACTGACACGCCGCTAACACAATCAGGCACTTAACGCCGTTTATGATACCCATACCATATAAGGTGCCGGTACCATATGGCACCGGTACTTAGGCTAGTGGCACCATATGGTACCTCTGCCTTCGCATTGGTACCGGTACCACTCTGTTCAAATTTCGTACCATACATCGTAGTGGTACCATGTGGTACCTATGGCGATGGGTAACGGTACCATATATGGTGTCGGTACCGGGAGACGCCCAGTTCGCCGCGACCGGTTCGCCGCGCCCGGTTCGCCGCGGCCGGTTTGCCGCGAGTCGATTCGCCGCAGGGTAATTCCGCCGCGGACCGGTTCGCCGCAGGCAATAATTTTTGAATTCGGTTTAGCAGGCGTACATGTACTGTGGCAGCTTGTAAATAAGAAGTGCGTGCTTATAAATAAGAAGGGAGCAGATCGTGCGCCCCGGGGGCTGTAGCCATGGGCTATGAGACGCGTCCAACTCCTCATTGGCAGATAAGACCACCGCCTCGGACGACCACAGGTGGGTGAGAGAGTGAGTGAGCGCGTTTAGAAGTTCAGCTGGCACACGCGCCACATGCCAGTCTACTTGCCTACAAATATTCATTTTCTTTAATTTTCATAGAATTGGGGACGTTAATGTTATTTGTACGTAATTTATACAATCAGACATGGGAAAAGGGGCTAAGGGGAGGATGGTCCCCCTCATGCTTATACCTACCCCTCAGGCCGCCTGCCCGCCACTACACCTTTCGGAAATTTTGGAAGAATTTTATACAGACAAACGATAAAAATGTGCTTAGATATTGGTGTAAATGGGCTTAAAATAGCCTACATATTTTTGGTTTGTCAACCCTCAACCCCATCAGCCGCGCTACCCCCTCAGCCCCGTCACGATTTGAAAATTCACCAGTGTGCATACCTTGTCATGTCTGATAGTAACAAAGAGACTTATAACCTATAAAACGATGTCCACCGCACCACTTCGATGCGTTGACACGGTTAACACGATCCGCTAACACGATATATTTACATGATCTGCTAACACGTGTAAGCAGATCGTGTTAACCGTGTCGGCACTGAGACCGGCTCCAGCGTGTTAGCACATCGCTAACACTCTTAACACGATATGCGTACACGTTTTGCTAACACGTGTAAGCAGATCGTGTTAACCCTGTCGGCACTGAGACCGTCTCCAGCGTGTTAGCACATCGCTAACACTCTTAACACGATATGCGTACACGTTTTGCTAACACGTGTAAGCAGATCGTGTTAACCGTGTCAACAGAGTCGTTTTTCCTGTGGCAGTACATGCACGCTTGCTAAACCGAATTTAAAAATTACTACCTGCGGCGAACCGGTCCGCGGCGGAATTACCCTGCGGCGAATCGACTCGCGGCAAACCGGCCGCGGCAAACTGGGCGCGGCGAACCGGTCGCGGCGAACTGACCCCAACCCGTCGGTACCATAAACGGCCTTAAGCGCCTGACTGTAACAGTTAGTCAATGGCTGGCACCAGTTGATCACAGCAAATGTTGCCCCAACAGAAATGTCGGCGGCCGGCATTTTTCAACAGGAGTATGAATAGACTATTTTCGGTGGTACCTGATGTTGCTGTCGTATGAACGGGTCTTCTATGTCCACGTGCGAGAGTTCATCGTCCAAAAGTGAGCCAAAAACCGACTGATAACTGTGACCGGTGCTGCCAGACTCAATGGCGATTTTTTCGTGAAACTTTCCAGCTAAAACAACGCCTTTTTACTGGCAGGATTCGTTTCAGGCTACCGAAATTTCTAAAAAATCGGGAGGCACCGCAATACCTAAAGTTAGAGCTGATCCAAATGGATGAGTTTAACTTAGTGGCGTTTTTGCAGTTTACCTACCTAAAACCATACAGCGAACAAACACCGTATCCTTAAGTGTGGAAACGTTTTCTGAGCATCAATGAACAGAAAACGGTAAATATAGGTTAGGGGCGTGTAGCATAGTGGCTAGTGGGTAAATGTATAGTTTCCGGGCGTAAAATCAGGAACCGGTCCCAGATCAAAATAAATACCTTTAATGATCACAACAAATTATAAATTAAGAGTCAGTCTCTGAACTGATCGAGTTTTGCCCCTTTGCCCTATTCAGACCTAGTGTTGTTAGGCTCTTTTTTTTTAAAAAAAAGGCTTTTTTTTTTAAAAAAAGCTTTTTTTTGAAGGCCCATTTCGAAAATTTTTTATTTTATTCACAGTATGGAAATTTTGGGGGAAAATCGCTGAATTTAGCCTCAGATATACATTAGGAGTGCAGTTCTATCAATTTCTTGCCTATTCTAAGCCTAAAAATAGGTTTTGAAGGGCAGCAGCCACTCTGTGAGCAATGCTGCAGGTAGAATATCGACTCTCAGGCTGTAACACTATGTTTGAACCAAAGTATCAGATTTTGTATTTAAAGTTGCTTTTGATGCATCCTTGCATCTCCTACAAGCTATATTTGAGGTTAGGAAAAAATTTTGAAAAAAAAAATTTCGAAATGAAAAATTTTCATAAAAAAAGCTTTCTTTTGGCTTTCAAAAAAATTTTTTCTTTTACAACTTTATTCAGACCCAAAATTGAAACTTTGGCGCAGTAAGTTGAAAGTTGGTGCACTGATACCCCTTGATGAGTTGTTAAACCACTGCAAAGGAATACCGAATTCGACGCTCCACGCTCGAGATATAAGCCCGCGAAAATCGCCTCTCTTAACTATGGGACCAAAATTTCAAACTCGCATTTCCAACTTACCAGTTGGAATTTGACGTTGAAAATTGTGGATTTTACATAACTTTTTGAGTACTTTAAGATTACATAGTCCAATTTCGCTTTTGAGTAAAAAAATTTTTTTCTACCTCCTTTGGCGCCCCATAGCTCGTCTGCAACCCCCCTAGTCATATCTTTTTATTTCAGATTATTGTAGCGCTATCAATTAGCTACCTTTTGGTATAAAATACTCCGAGTCAGCTGCCCGCGTTTTTGAGAAGTATGGCTTCAAAGTTGAAAAACCCCAGACTTTTGCATTATTTTTTTTGTGCATAAAATTTCCAACTATGATTTCTAACCTACCAGTTGGAGTTTGAAGTTAAAAATTAAAGTTTTTACACAACTTTTAGAGTACTTTAAGATTACGCAGTCCAATTTCGCTTTTGAGTAAAAATTTTTTTCAACCTCATTTGGTGCCCCATAGCTCGTCTGCAACCCGCCCTAGTCATATCTTTTTATTTCAGATTATTGTAGCGATATCAATTACCTACCTTTTGGTACAAAGTACATTGAGCCAGCTGCCCGCGTTTTCAGGGTTCGTGCGGCTTTTGTATAGCAAAATTCCCTGACGTTTCCCTGACTTCTCCATGACCAAAGTCAAAATTCCCTGACCAACCAGGGTGAGGAAACTGCCACCAATGTGACAAAATTTTGAAAAATTGGCTTTGTAAAACGGATTTAAACTGTATTCAGAGGGTAAATTTCGGGTTTAGCATGCATTTTGCGAGAAAGTCAGCTTTGGTGGCGAAGAGAGGGGGCAAGCAGGGCCATCTCACGGATCTGGCTGATATTTATATCTATTAAAATAGAGCACAGTCGAAGACCAACGGTGCATGCCCGGCCACCAGCAACCCCCTAGAACCGGAGCTACACCCCCTCAAAGTTGGGTCGGCAGCAATTCTCGGGCTCATTTTAATAGCTCTGACACCCTCCATTCAAACGATCACCCTTCATTCGTTTCTTAAGCTAGGATCTCGACTCGCATATGGTTTTGTAGCTGGTCCAATGGCCTTTCACTTTCTGGTGCACCGGTTTCCAGATCGTAGCTGGTTACCGAGATATTCGCCGAAAACTGCGAAATTTCCACAAAATGCCACTCCGTTTTTTTCCGAAAAATCTTTATAACTTTTTGTGCAAAGGCCCTGCCAAGCTAATGTTTTAACAAAAGTTAGGCATGAGTTGGCCAAACAAAATGAGCGCCCCAAAGTGTGCGGTTAGGGGGGGGGGGGTGTTTGGCCTCTCAAAGGTGTTCGAAAAAATATTTTTCTGCAAAAGCTTAGTTGTTAGCATACTGTTATATGCAGTTTTTGTGTGCTGAGTTCGAAAATGCATTCAGTTTAGCTAGATTCGCTCTGGATCGGGAGAAATTGGCGTCCAAAGTTGAGACCAACCCTTTTTCTTGACTGGCACTACTCGCTAGCATGACCATTAACCGCGGTGCAATGCAGTTTTTCTTCTTACGTAGTTTTTGCTGCTGATTCCGAAATACCTTTATTTTGCTCTACGTTGCCTACTTTTGAAGATATCGGCATTTTTATGATTTGGGAACAAAACGGCTGCACTTGCTATAACATGCTCGTTTGAAAGGTGGCTCAATTCAGTCGCATCTAGAGTACAGAGCCATAAAAATTTATATCACCAAATGCAGTTTTTGCCGCTGATTACGAAAATGACATCTGTTTTTCAATCTGACTGCTCCTGAGCTACTTATGTAACTTTTCTGCCCTTGTACTCAGACAATAAGTTATCTGTCAAATCTCGACATAATATGGTATCAATCTGGTGCAGTTTTCTCCGCTGATTCAGAATATTATCATATTTCTGCGCTACGGCCACGCTGTCGCAAGTTATGGACCTCCAAAGGTTCATTAAGAAACATGCCGTGAGAAGCCATAATCCTAAAATAAATGTTCAGCATTCATGCATTTCTGAAATGAACCTTTTGTCAGTCAATAGTGTACCCGACCTATTTTGACCCGCTGAGTTCAAAAATGACCTTTGTTTTTCTCTACTGCTGTTCAATTTCGATATATTACTGATCAAACAAAATTTGCATTAATATTCATGTATCTCCAAAACCAGTAACTATAGATTAAAACAAACGCCATTTTTGAACTCGGATCCAAAAATAGGTCGAATGACTTGAAAAAGGTTCATTTTCCGAAATGCATGAATGCTGAACATTGTGCCATGGCATGTTTTGCAATGAAACCTGAAGTGCGACAGGTACCGTATGGA
>JASANB010003432.1:0-33197 GCA_030248155.1 Sabatieria punctata
ATAAGTGGGAAACTCCGGTACCTGACTTTTGGGAAAAATGAGACTACAATCTCGGATCGCTGGCTGAATTGACTACTAACCACTAACTACAAACTGAAAAGCCTGAAAGCTTGGACTACTAACCACTAACTACTAACTAAATTTGGTTGGGAATACTGTTGCTAAGTAAATTTATTTTAAATGTAATTAAATTATAATTTACTTACCACCTGCCCAGCGAAATATAATTAAATTAAAATTTACTTACCATAACTGAGAGAAATTTGATTTAATTATAATTTACTTACCACTTTTAATTAAATTAAGTACATTAAGTATGTTTAAAATAGGCCTGATTTTGGCGGCTAACACAGCTTTGCTTCCAACTAAGCAAGGATGCTATAACAGTTTTACCCGCCTCAGGCTCTGACCTAGCGCCCCTCAGATTACCGCTACCCCTTCAGAGTATTTTGGAGAATATTTGATAAAAGTATGACTAGGTTAGGTGTGAATGAGCTCAGACTAGCTATTTCAACCAATTTAAACGAAAAATTAGCCAAGAGACCTTAATTCTAGCGAAAAATCGGACTTTTAGGTTTCCATCCTCTCAACCCCGATCAGCCGCCGCTACACTCTCCAGCCAGCTCCTTAGAATTTGAAAATTTGTCATCCCTCAGCCGAAATGATAGCCCATGTCTGTCTACAGTAATAATGACCGTTGATCAGAATTACGTATGTAGAACCTCTGTCTCAAGAGGCTTTCCAGTCAGTTTCTGCTTGCATCCACAACAGACAATGCCTGTGAGACCGAACATATGCTATGGCATAGCAAAACTGGCTGAAAAGTACCAAATATCCACTTTTAGCTCGGCAGATAAATTGGAGTAATTTGTTTGGTGAGTGATTAAGAGAAAACAGAGCAAAGACGAAGGGCGGTGGGCGGGCTGGCGGAAAATGCACAGTAAGTATGGCTTGCAGTTGAAAGGTATAGATACCGACAGCACACTCATGCAACACTTGCATGCTACCAAAAAGGTTCAGCAGTAGCTAGGCTTGTGCAGGTAAATTAAGTATATTTTAAGTAAATTAAGTAAATTATTTTTGGTAAGTATAATTTACAAATTATAATTATAATTAACTTTACCTGTTTTCATAGAAATTTAATTTAATTATAATTTACTTACCAAATAATTTCCTTGTACTAGTAAATTTCTAAAAAATATAATTAAAATTAAAATTATAATTTACTTAGCAACAGTAGTTGGGAACTAGGTCTAGTCTTAACCGATTTAGGTACTACAATACGTAATGCATGTAAAAATGCATAAGGGGGCATGCAAAAATTACGTAATGGCAGAGGGGAGGGGGATTCGCCAAATGATTACTAATCATTACGGTAGGGAGGGGAGGGCGGTTGACATTCCGTAAAATTATTAAAGTGCAGAAATCACTGAAGTGGCCATAATTTTAATTGTTTTGACGTCAGTACATGTACATGTAGTCTTGATTTGAAGCCATTGGGCTTACATTTTCTCAATTTCACTTAGATGAACGTTTAGATTAGAGAAGGTAGCTACCGTTCAAGTCAGGCCTTTCCAATTTTTCAAATGTTAAATGACAACAGTGACCTTTGACATATTATTAAGAGTTTATAAGGGTATAGCACTTGTCGACTCGATCTTTTATGACTATCGATCATCAGTCAAGTGACATGGCAGCAGCCCTAAAATCCATGATAAAACGCTTTGATTTCATCTTTAACAAAAAGCCACCCAATGATGGCTTCTATGTAAAACTAAGACTATACGTACATGTACAGGGTGCGTCAAAAAAAAAACAACCCAGCAGATTTTTTGCTGTAGCAACCGCAAATCTCAACCGATTTGAATGAATCCTGCTTTAAATGAAAGATAAATAAATTCTTGAACGATTGGTGTAGCTTTTATTGAGATGCGTTGCTTAGTTCCTGAGATAATTGCTTTCAAAATCAAAACAGAGATTTTGGCAGTGCACAACAGAGATTAAAACAACCCAGCAGATTTTTTACTGTAGCAGCCGCAAATCTCAACCGATTTCAGTGACTCCTATTTTATATGAAAGATAAATTAATTCTTGAAAGATTGGTGAAGTTATTATTAAGATACGATGCATAGTTCCTGAGATATTTGCACTCAAATTCAAAACAGATTTTGGCTATGAACAAGAGCGATTTTTATTATTCGGTTGCACTTCATAATAAAACCGATTTCTACTGCTCATGGCTAACGTCACGAGGTTTTTCTGGTGCCACACATGCTTGGTTACTTCATTTGTAAAAGTCTTGTTGCCGCTCAGCAGTAGGAATCCGTTTTGTTGTGAAGTGCAACGGAATCGCTCTTGTTCACTGCCAAAATCTCTGTTTTGAGTTTGAAGGAAAATATCTCAGGAACTAAGCATCGTATCTTAATAGGGCCTTCACCAGTCTTTCAAGAATTTATTTATCTTTCATTTAAAGCAGGATTCATTCAAATCGGTTGAGATTTGCGGTTGCTACAGCAAAAACTCTGCTGGGTTGTTTTTTTTTGACACACCCTGTACATAGTTTAGTTGTAGCTCATCAATAAAGAAAAGTAAGAAAATTATTATCAATATGTTACCGTATACAGATATTTGAATAAAAACGTCATTTTACACGGAATTGAACGCAAAAATTTCGGCTCTAACTCTTGAAAAATTGAAACTTCGGGGGGTAGCCAAAGTATTAAGTAATTAGGGCAGGGGGTAAGGAAATTATTATGGGTGAGGGGGGTCCGAAAATGGGCAAAAATATCCGTACCCTAACATACACAGATCATAAGGAAGGGTAAAGGCACGAAGAGGGGAACATTTTTTGCTTTAAACTATACACAAATTACTGTAGTAATAAAACAAAGAGTGTGAGTTAGAATTGAAATTGAGCTCTTAGCGATAAACGTACCGAAAAGAAATAATTCTAAGGACGGCCGATTCAAATTCAGCACACACACACGTTTGACCGGTGACCTGGTTTGGACCGGCCGTCGGAAGTGAATGATAATTAGACAGCGGTAGAAGAGGTTTGATGGCCTCAAAAAGCCTCTTTTCCTCTGTAAACATTCTATGTTAGTCGGACAATCGGAATTGGCCGCTTAGAGTTATCTCGGCGAAAGTTCATGACCTAAAATGGCTTTGTTGCGCCGAAAATTGACCATAATCGGCCCTGGTTTCTGCAAAAAGCACTGTTCGGCAATGATTACAGTTTGATGAAGTTGCTTTGTTATCAGGTATGTCATACATGTACTAGGGGTTTTGGGGCTACCTCCTAGATAGAGAGTCCAACCCCCTAGAAAGTTAAGCACCTCCCCCGACCCAAAAAATGCAAGTACTAGTAGCAAGCAGGTCCGTATTGCATAACAAACTGGCTTATCAACAAACTTATTTTTGGCTTAAAATTCTCTTGGAAAGCCTTTGCAAACAGAATTTGGCGTTTCCACTGCTGATATTTAAGAGAAATCGGTGTTTTTGGAAGCCCTTTTTCTCATTTTCTGCTTGTTTTTAGAAGTTTAGCCAAAATATTACAAATTTTATGCGAAGATAGTACAAAAAGGTAGATAGAACAGACCCAAATAGTCCTAAAACCTACATAAAAATGCGTACAATAAGTACTTCATATACAGTGTTGTCAAAAAAGACCGCCTGAGCCTTTTTTCTAGTATTGCGAATAATTTCAATTGGTCGCCGTTCCACCAATTTTCAACCAAATGAAGAGACTTTTGGAATAACTATACGCACTATTATTTGGTAAAGGTTTTTTTATCAAATCCTATAATATCAAATCCTTATAGCTTGTTAACCTTCTGTAGCCCTGAGTTTTGTACTTCTCAAATGGACTGAACCGAATTTTCAGACGTCGAATTGAAGATACAGTACACCGTAAAACTTCTAGTCATACATGCAACAGGTCATCCGCCGATGGGGGAGGGGGGGTCTGGCGCCGGCCGGGGGGGGGGTCTGAGCCAAAATTTTGGGGGATGGGGGTGGGCACTAAAAAACGCTCAAAAATCGAGAAAAATCGCAATTTTTGGCCTAAAAATCGCCAAAAATCGCTAATTTGGGCTGAAATACAGCTAAAAAGTGCTGTTTTGGGGCCGTTCATAAACGACGTCGTTCCAAAATCCCGTTTTTTCTGACCCCCCCCTGCCCCCTAAATCGCCTTGCATCGTTTCATGGGAACCCCCCCCCTAGGGCGACGTCGTTTTCGGTTTACCCCCCCCCCCGATAAAAGGGCAGTACATACAGTACTGTCACGTTTTTTTGTTACCATACTGCGCAATCAATAGAATAAATCCCTACAACCACTCTGGAAAGCTTTTCTGTATGGAGAAACGTTTGACAGAATGTGCATAAATCGAAAATAATGTAATTGAAGTACCCTAAAATTCATAAAAAAGCGACGTCGTTTTTTGCTAACCCCTCCCCCTCCTGGTGCGTCGTCTATCGTCGCATTTCAGCCGACCCCCCCTCCCCCCCTCTGGAACGACGTCGTTTATGAACGGCCCCTTTGCAGGCGATTTTGGCAATTTTTGTGTGTGAAAGTGTAAAAAATTGCAAAAATTTGCTCGAAAATTCACTTGCCAGAAAAATCGGAGGGGGTGGGGGTCGGCGAAATCGTCTCGGGGGGGGGGGGGGGCGGCCCATCGGGGGGGGGGTCTGGCCTAAGTCGGGTGGGGGGGCAGACCCCCCAGACCCCCCTGTCACATGTATGCTTCTAGTAATAGCGCTGCGCTAATATTCGTTCGTGATTGCTTTTGGGGGCTATTATTGGAGCGTGCGCGTTTATTATTTCAGTGCTACATTGGCCATCTCAAGTATCCTCATTTTCCTGAAAATACAGGGTATTTTTGTCTTAAACACAAGCAATCTATTTATGAGTTTTAGTCTGACTAATGTTTGCAAGCTTAATCAAAGAAAAAGGTGTCTCAACGCGACAGTATTCTACGTTGAAAACGCGTGCAGTAGTGCGCCTGGGAGCCCTATTATTAGAAGGGCGCTACTATTAGAGCCTGCCCGTTTATATTGTCGGACTGTTAGTAAACGGCGCTACTATTGGAGCGTGCGCTTTTATTAGAAAGTTTAGGGTATCTCACAAATCGTTTGTCGAATCTTTCCCAAATTTTTAATTTTAACCAATCTTTATATTCTAAAGGGTAGGTAATAAAATACTACGTATACTATGTACATAGAAACTGGTCAAGAATTAAGAATTTGCAAGTCTTTCATTGCTTACCGATAAACTGCTCTTTAGTAAACCAGAAAGTGCAGCGTTGCATCAGGTTTCTTTGCCCCGACTACAAGCCACAAACGCAAAAAAATCCGGTACGTTTTAGTGCGAAAAATGTCTGTGTAATACGTACTACAGTAGTGCGTGCAACCAAACAGAATGTACATGTTCCGCAAAAAACAACCCACCAGATTTTTTGCTGTAGGAAGCGATCGCAAACCTCAACTGATTTGAACGAATCTTTTTATGAAAGAGAAATAAATTCTTGAGAGGTTGATGAAACCTTTACTAGTTCCTGAGATATTATTTGCCCTCAAATTCAAAACTAACTTATTCTGCCTAAATCCTAAACCAAACGATTTTCAGTAGTGATGTAAAATTATGGAATTTGAATTTCAATTCAATTACAATTAAATTATGGGCTCAGTTTTTAATTGCAATTAAATTAAGTTAAATTAATTGAAATAGTTTTCCAATATTTTCAATTACAATTATATTTTCAATTAAATTATGGAACCTTGGAAAATTTCAATTATGCAATTTTTTTCAATTAGTTTCTAATTGTTTGAAAATTTTTGCATTTTTGTTGTTAAAAGATGTTGACAGTGACCCATCACAACTTGGAAAAATGTCCATGTAAAACCTTACAGACATCTGGTTCGCCTGTCGCCCAACCAGCGGAAAAAATTTAAAAAAAGTTGCCTTATAAAAACGCATAAAACGGCATTCTGGGGGAAATTTATGGTTAGTTCATTATTTATTACATATCAGTAGTGATGCAACCGGGAGCGGAATACCGGGATTCGGGAAAACCGGGATTACCGGGAATATCGGGAAATCGATCAAAACGCATGCAGCATGATAAAACAAATGTTTTTAACATCCGGTTTAGCTATTGATACCATGTGAGATCAGATTTATGTTGAATGGGTTAGTGAGTTAGTTTGGCAGCCACCAGGCACTCGATGTCAATTGGATCAAAAGAGTTGTGTAAGAATAGCCAATCAATGAGTGGTGTTTTCAATTGAAGGCCTTTATACAGTTGGAAGCTTAGAACATAAAGTTAAGTTTACGGCCTAAACCAATATAAAAATATTTGGAACAAAAAGAAAAGCTGTAAAACATGGCTGTTCGCTCAAATTCAGCAAGTAGCAGTCATTTGAAAACTTATTCAAAGTTTTGCGTGCCGCTGGTAGTGGCAAAACAGAGTTGGGTATACAGTAGATGTCACTGAAATACATAGTATCTGCACAAAACTGTCAATACTGCCATAAAATATATTTCCCGATATTCCCGGTATTTCCCGGTATTAGAGAATGGTGAACCGGGAGTGAAAGTACCGGGAATTCCCGGTTCTTCGGGAAATACCGGGATCCCGGTTGCATCACTACATATCAGTATTTTTGAGCAAAAACACATCCTAGATACTATACCTTCTCCAAAAAGTGGTGTAAACCCATCATTCCTTCAAAAATCACTGTTTTGACTTTCATGAACTACAAAAATGAGAAGCTAAGCATAAAATATCACAAAACAAAGTGAGGTCAGTATAAAGAGGTGACAAAGCCCAAATATGTAGTTTTTTGTTTGAAGTCATTAGCGCCTCTAATACTTACGCATTTCCTTACATTCACCACAGGAAATAATTGAAAATATAATTGAAATTCCAGGCGAATTTCAATTCAATTACAATTAAATTATGGCCCAACTTTTGAATTTCAATTAAATTAAATTAATTGAATTGAAATTAAAAACGGGCCAATTATGCGAATTTCAATTACAATTAAATTAATTTTTTACATCACTAATTTCAGCCGATTGGAAGAAATCAGCAGCAACATTTGAAGATGCAAACAAACGATCGATTATTTCTCAAATCTATAACCAACATATTCAATGGTGCGAGCAAGCAATGGAGACCTTAGTGGAAGCTCTTATCCAATCAACAATAAGCCAACTACAAAAAGTTTACTTCATTGATCTGGGAGCATCTTGCGCCAGTCACACTTCTCTCAACTCTTTGAAATTCAAAGCCCAATGTGCAGTCGAACTTTTCAAGCTGAGAAACAGTCTCGGAAAAGCCACTTCAGAACGGTTCAAACGCGAACTTCTATTCGGTCATTTTGCGCGGTGGATCAAAAGCGGCTACAGAGGTCTGGAAGGAGTGCCTACTGATCTGAATTCGAATGCAGAAAGGTTCGATCCGCAGAAAGATTGGGCAAGGATCTGGCGAGGGATGGAGTTTACTCAGTCGAGTGAGCAAAGTTATGATTTGAGTCAGAAAGGCTATACGTTCCTGTCAAAAGCGCAACTGGAACGATTGTACGAACACATGTCATTGGGCAATTTCGACTCAGACAAAAATATGGCAATTTGACGGCAGAACAGCGAGAACAAGAACTGGAGAAAATGGTGCAGCAAATAGCTGATGACAAGATAGTCTTGCTAAACTGGAACAAGGTTTCAAACTCCGGAGCAAGTTTGGAACCAGCTGTTTTTGAGACCGCTAAATCACACTTTGCAGCAGTTTTGGTTCCGATTGCAATCTCATCTGAGCTGTTTATCAGACTGCCTCAGGGAGAAGTGGATAAAAAAGCGACATATCAGTTTGAAAATCTTTCCTTTCTGACTCCCTGCGTACTGGACCCTTTCAATTTGCGTCCGACACTTTTGTCCAAGTCCTTTCTGACATCAAAACAAGTTGCTTCTTCATTACTTGTGTGTCCTAATCACCACTGATCCTGTGTATTAGTTGGTTTAGTCGAAATGTATGCACTGTACTGTTCAAATCTGAGAAAGCTTTGGCCTTTATTGACAAGTTCATAAACTAGCCTTTATACAAATCTTTAGCAATAGCTGATATTTTGTTCGGTTTGTACTAAATTTGTTCTGACCTTTAATTTAATTGCAAACTTACTTGCAGCAGACGATGTGGCTCAATGCAAAAATGTTGTTTGCACAAATAAATATTCGCTAAGTGCTATATGACTAGACCTATTTCCTCAGAGAATTTCAATTTGTAGTCTTAGTTTGTAGTTGTCAAATTGAGGTTAAAAAATTAGTAGTTTTAGTTTGTAGTAAATTTGTAGTCAGGTTACCAAACGTTAGAAATTGGATATCACTGCAAATTCTTGCCAATTGAACAATCAGTCATTGAAATGCTTTACAAAAGTAATAACCGGAAGCCTGTTAATTGTTTAACGTCTTTTCTAATAGATATTTCTGAAAACAAACAGTAATAGGTTAATTTTATTGGGCGTTTTGCGTTTTATCTTTCTCACAAAATGTATCTTAACTTGTACAAATTCAACCGCAGTCAATTTTGACTAAATATTCTTTTATTCTCTGCTGGAAGACAACTGATCACATTAGGCTCGGATTTCAGAAACGCTTGCACACTCGTTCACATTCTTCCTTCGTTAAAAATCTGTTCTCATTGCCGCTGCAGCCTAAAAGTTTGTAAAGAAGCGTAAGCACAGTAACAAGGCAGAGAATGCAAGGTTCAGTAAAAAATGCCTCGTCCGTCCCTTTTGCAATGCTGGGTCAGTGTGGTGCATTTTGAAAATTTGAAACTAGGTAAAGTAATACTAGGTAAAATTCTCAGCTAAGAAACTAGGTAAAGTAATACTAGGTAAAGCCCAAAAAAAAACTAGGTAATACTAGGTAAACCTAAAACGCTCGAAATCAAGTCAACATATTATTTTTGGTTCGATAGAACAATGATGAAGTTAGTGGAGTTAAAATTTATGAAATTTTACACATCTCAAGTAAATATTTGTATTTGATTGATCAAATAAGTCAGAAATTCATTCTCTGGGCCACTGTAATTGTGGGAAAGCCAAAAATTTGAAGGTTTGCTGACTGAAAAGCCACGTAAAACTGAAAATATCAAACTAGGTAAACTTGTTCTACCTAGAAGTACCTAGTTATGTGGATTTAAAACTAGGTAAAGTAAAACTAGGTAAAATAGAGCAACCAGCAACTAGGTGAAGTAAATCTAGGTGCTTTTCCCGAGTATTAACTAGGTAATACTAGGTATACCTAGTTACCTAGTTACCTAGATAAAAAGTGCACCACACTGTGCTGGGTACAACACTGAGCTGCTTCATACCTCCGTAGTAGAAAGTTTCACAGCGAAACCTGTTGGCATTGTAGTAGATGAGTGGAATTGCTGCTCTGCAATAGCCGGGGTCTGGTGGCAGATCACACCTGGACCTACACTGGCAGTACCAGCAACTGACTGTTAGAGTGATCGAAACCAACACAAACAACTTCATTTTCTGTCTGGCGCTAATCTTCAGGCATTCTCCACATACCAGTAGCGGTAGGGTTTCGATCGAGCTATCACACATCGCAGCATAAGCATTATTACCTGAGAGATGATCTACAGGGTGTCTCAAAAAAATGATCACATTTCTTTTTACTGCCATTTCCGTAAATTTTGACCAAATAGGCTGAAATTTGGACCATAGGTGCCAAAAGTCGGGCAATTTTATGTGTTGAGGTTTGGTGCACTAGGCTTGACCAATTCTCGAGAAATTTCAAAAAAAGTGAAATTTGGTAATTTCAATACCAAAAGCCGGTCACCGAAAAAACGTTACATTACATTATCGCCTAAACTCTAACGATAGCGTTGGAGTTCATGCGTCAACTTTTTTTACACACGAATTACCCTGAACTTCTGCGTTTACACTCCAAATTTCATCCAATTCCGTCAAAAATTAGAAAAGATATAGGAAAAGGAAATGTTTCCATTTTTCGGTGACCGGCTTTCACTATTGAAATTACCAAATTTCACTTCTGTTGAAATTTCTCGGGAATGAGTCAAGTCTAGTGCACCAAACTTTAACACATAATATTCCCCGAATTTTCGCACCTATGATCCAAATTTCAGCCTATTTGATCAAAATTTGCGGAAATGGCAGTAAAAAGAAATGTGATCATTTTTTCGGTGATTTCACTATTGAAATTACCAAATTTCACTTTTTTTGAAATTTCTCGGGAATGAGTCAAGCCTAGTGCACCAAACTTTAACACATAAAATTGCCCGAGTTTTGGCACCTATGGTCCAAATTTCAGCCTATTTGGTCAAAATTTGCGGAAATGGCAGTAAAAAGAAATGTGATCATTTTTTTTGAGACACCCTGTATTTAACATAAAAGGCAAGTACCATACGGCATGACTTTAATTGAACAATATGGTATGCAGAGAATTAGCCGACTGGTCTACGCCCGGTCTCTATTACGGCACAGATGTTGGTGTGTCTGCTAAAGGAAACTTTTATTATTCGGCTCTAATCCTTCAGAGCGGCTTCAAGATTTGCTATGGTAATGCGTTGTGTATGGAATAATAATACACACTCAGCAAAGATAGCTTTTCACTGCCAGGTAAAACAACACCTACCGTCGGATTCCTAACTGTATCATTACATTCTATATGTACATACATGAACATGTAAAAACAATGTTTAAAACTTTAGCGATTAACCTCGAGTAGCTAATTAGCTATACGCTGTTTCTATACACGTTGCGCACACAATGAAGCACGTCATCAATGGTGCACTCCCTTACATTGTCAAGAATTTTAGGTACCTTACAGTGCAACCAGTTGGAAATATTATCAGAAAGGCATACATTTAACAGGGGGTCTGGGGGCTTACCCCCCGGATGGGACCCCCAAGACGATTTTCCCGACCCCCCTCCGATTTTTCTGGCAAGTATTTTTATGAGCAAATTTTTGCGATTTTTTGCAGTTTCTGACATAAAAATTGCCAAAACTGCCTTGTAAAACAGCACTTTTTAGCTGTATTTCAGCCCAAATTAGCGATTTTTGACGATTTGTAGCCGGAAAATTGCGATTTTTTACGATTTTTGAGAGGTTTTTAGTGCCAAACCCCCTCCCAAAATTTTGATTCAGTCCCCCCCCCGGTCGGCTCCCTCCCCCTTCGGCGGATGACCTGTTTGTTACATGTATGCCGAATGGGTGAAAACGCATCAGCATACTGTATTGTACCTGTCTGTCACATTTTACTGGCAGTAACATGTAATATAGTAATAAAGAACGATTGCATTTTTCTAACAGACTAGGGAAGCAGTTTTAGGCACCCACTCACCACACTCTCACAGACAGAATCACACCACCTACTCGTACTGTTGCTATGGGTATTCGAATCTGAATTGGGTATGGGTATGGGTAGGTAAGGTATTTTTTAAAATACCCATACCCGGGTATGGGTATGGGTAGGTATTTTAAAAATACCCGGGTATCGGGTATAAATCGGGTATTTTTTATTAAAATCGCGAAATTCCTTAAAAATGCCAAATTCAATTGATTTTGCAAAAATAGATTTTAAACCGCTTTTTTGGACAACTATTATGTGCTCAGTGTAGCTGATGTAGTAGTAACTGTTGCAGTTTTACTTCATACTCACTAGAACAATTGTGAATTTTCGAATAGTTTTGTAGATAAACATTGACAAAATAATCTAATCGGCTTTCTGGAATCTGGAGTATAATTTCTAATAGTTCTTCCTGATTCTGGGTCACCCAACATAGTTGTATAAAAATGTCAGCTTCCTGTAAATACATCCCAACAGTAAGATAAAGTGCATAGAAACGTTGTAACCTTCTACATAATTAAAGTCTCACTAAATTTATTCGCCTTACAATGGTATTTATCCTCAAAGAGAGTACCAAAATGGAAGTCCAATTTCTATTAGAAGTAAACGAGAGACAAGAAACTTACTGTCTGCAAGTAAAAGGCTTTATATGTTTGTAATGTACGTACATTTGTAAAAATTCAGCTTTAATCAAATGCCATGTTTTATGCATGTCATGCAAACATGTAACAGGTCATCCGCCGAAGCGGAGGGGGTTGGGGGTCCGGCGCCGGCTGCGGGGATCTGAGCCCAAATTTTGGGTTTGGTTGTGCACTAAAAACGCTCTCAAATCGATAAAAACGCAATTTTTCGCATAAAATCGTCAAAAATCGCTAATTTTGGCTGAAATACAACTAAAAGGTGCTGTTTTACAAGCGATTTTGGCAATTTTTGTGTCTGAATTTGCAAAAAACCGCAAAAATTTGCTCAAAAATTACTTGCCAGAAAATTGGGGGGGGGGTCGGAAAAATAGTCTCGGGAGGCTCCTCGTCCGGAGGGGGTCTGTCTTAAGTCAGGTGGGGGACAGACCCCCTGTTACATGTATGATGTCATGTATACAGTATGTACTGCGAATTTTGCAGTGAGAGATTGAGGTCCATAACAACCGAAAGCATTGCTTTCCGAGCCTGCAAACGTTCTTCAGTAAGATGTTTTCATGGTGTTTTACGCATAAAATTAAAAAACCGCCAAAATGCTTAATTATACAATTCTTGAAACAAATTGGATATTACTTACCTTTCCGAAACCGTAAAGTGACTGCATGATGCAGGCAATAACACTTCCTTAAGAGAATTTTTACAGAAACTAACGTGTGTGTTGGCGCAATTTTTACTGAAAAATACCCATTCAAATACCCGGTATTTTTCAAAAAACCGGGTATACCCGGGTATGGGTATTTGAAAAAGTACCCGGGTATGGGTATACCCAATTCAGGTAGTTTTGCTCAAAAATACCTAGTTTCGGGTATGGGTATTTGAAAAAGTACCCGGGTATGGGTATACCCAATTCAGGTAGTTTTGCTCAAAAATACCTAGTTTCGGGTATGGGTATGGGTATACCCGATCAACAGTACCTACTCGTTACCGTATCCTTGACATACAGAAGGCAGTCGACTTAACGATTAGCGGCAAGGCAAATTTAACATGCATTTTGCGAGAAAGTCAACGTAGCTATTAGGAAAGGTGTTCAAGCAACCTTTTTTGGCGGGTCTGGCTGGCATCCAATTATGTTAAAATACGTATATGTCAAACGAACCAAAAGTACAAAACTTCAGGTACCCAAAATCAGGTAGGTACAGATCGAAAGTACCCGATCAGGTATCAGGTAGGTATCAGGTGGGTATTGCAAATCTACCTGATAATCAGGTACAGGTACAGGTATACCTGATCCACAGTAGAACACCAACGGTGCATGGAATGGAAATCTGAGCCAAACATAGAGATAGAGCTTGGGGAGAGCAGTAAAAGTCATTAACAATCGCGATTTTTGTCGAAAATCGTAAAAAAGCGCCGATTTCCACTCAAATACAAGGTACAGTAGAAAACTGAAAATCTGTCCAAATTGTTCCAAAAATCGGGCAGTGTCGCTTAGATTGGACCCAATCAAAGTTGTTGAGTCAGCAAGCAAACTAAAGTCTGTTCAAAAATCTTTGGCGCTGGGTACATCCGGCAGTGTCCCGAACTTATGCGTGGTGTGAACCTCATACATGTATATATGGATCTGTTCCTCTCATCAACGAGATTACTGTACTGTTCCCGAAATTTGCGTATTATACTTTAGTTAGAAGAAAGAGGCCTGACAAAACAGTCGACATTTTTGGGAAAGCGCGAATTTTTGTGCCGATACCAGATTCGGATTCTACAAACTTCAGGCATCTCAAAAATATTACCGTTGATGGGTCTACGATCAACCCTACCAAAGTTACAGTCGATTTTCTAACGCCGACAAGCGCTCAGAATTTTGCTCTCCGAGAGTTTAAGCCCAAAAATTCAACTTCAAGACAGACTTCAACTTTTATGCCATCAAAGCTCTACACCGTAAAACAGCAAGCGAGCGGTAAGAAAATAAGTTATAAAACAACAGCCATATCATGAACTAAGTTTTCAAACGAATCAGAGTGCACAAAGAGTTTAAACCTCGCATAAGACAAAATTCATTCAAGAAGGTACGCATGGGGTTTTCTTACCTCCAACCAATTTCAGCTTCCCGGTTCTATAATATTTCGGACATGCTGAATCCAGCGGTCACATTGGTTTTGCTTTACAACTTTGGTTTTTGCTAGAAATTTGACATCGAAGTTAGGGTGTCCACCTGAATTTTAGAAAGTGTTCTAGTTGTTGTCTTGTTGGCATTAGAAAATCGACTGTAACTCTGGTAGCGTTGATTGTAGACCCATACGGTAGTATTTTTGAGATGCCTGAAGGCTGGAGAATCAGAATCTGGTATCGACACAGAAATTGGCGCTTTCCCAAAAATGTCGACTTTTTTGTCAGGCCTCTTTCTTCTAACTAAAGTATAATACGCAAATTTCGTGAAGAGTGTAGCAATGTAGTTGATGAGAGGAACAGAGCCATACATGTATGGGGGTTTTGACCAGGGCCACACAAGATACGTTGGGCTATGCCTTTCTGAAATTCAGGTGGACACCCTAACTTCGAGGTCAAATTTCTAGCAAAAATCAAAGTTGTACAGCAAAATCAATATGACCGTTGGATTCAGCATGGCCGAAATAATACAGAACCGTGAAGCTTAAATTGGTTGGAGGAAAAACCCCCATGTGTACCTTCTTGAATGAAGTTTTGTGCTTAACTATCGGATAACAAAATTTTGACCGCTTGTCGGCGTTAGAAAATCGACTGTAACTTTGGTAGGGTTGATCGTAGACCCATGTATGGTAGTATTTTTGGGATGCCTGAAGGTTGGGAAATCCGAATCTGGTATCGGCATAAAAATTATCGCTTCTCCAAAAAATCGATTTTTTTGTCACGCCTCTTTCTTCTAACTAATATGCAAATTTCGAGAACAGTGTTGTAATCTCGTTGATGAGAGGAACAAATCCATATATACATGTATGGGGATGACACGACGCATAAATTCGGGACACTGCCGGATGCACCCAGCGACAAAGATTTTTGAACAGACTTTAGTACAGACCATGAGACACAGTTGGCAAGTACAAATGAGGATAAATTACAGACTTTCAAACTCTTTGCTCGCTTCAGCGCAAGAGTTCCAATTGAAAATTGTCCCCGACGACAAAAAGACTGTCTTCGTTTCGAGAAAACTGCAGTCCATTCTCAGCTGCGAGAGACCCAAACAGCTCCTCCGCCTGTTCTGCTTGGTTGCGCCAATCATCGCCAATACTCACTGTCACTTCAGTTGCCTGTCTGCACTGGGAGACTTGAATGAATCGCTCGAACAATTCTCTGACTGCCTTCGTCTTGAAATCCCAAACACCTGCGATCACCAACCAATTCAAATTGGGCAACAGGGTTGGAAGTTTAGAAAGGACACAACGATGGCTTTCCTCTCTCTCATCCAGCGAAAGATGCAATTGAGTGATTTTGCTTCGAGTGGCTTCTGTTATCAACTCAATCTTTTCTTCAACTGACTCAAACTCGCAAGGGGGATCCATTCTAAACACAAACTGCTGGAGTTTGGGAAACTTGTTGGTGAGTGTGAAGAAACTTCCAATGGTGGACCAGGTGCGGTTGGTATCAAGTGTGACTGAGAATTTGCTCAGGTTTTGACACTGGGAAAGGTTGGAGAAGAGCAGCTCAAAGACAGATTCTTGATTTAGTCTCAGATAAAGCTCAACTTCTGTTAGACTGGCGGACCAGTATGTCAAGAAGGCACATGCCTGTTGAAATTGGTCAGGAGAGTTTGAAATGTAACGATATTGCTCGAGATGAAGCTTAGTGGGGCATTTGAAATGCAGTGACCAACTCCTCCACCCGAAGTCAAAGGTCACACTCACAAGTCTAGGCAGCTGAGCACAGAGTTGGACTAAACGATTATTTCTGAGTGATGGCCATCTCAGTTTCACCCCGATCTCCAACCATTCAAGTTGTTGACAATTTTCAATTGTATCGAAAACCGGTCCCAGATCAATACATTGCATGAGGTTGATACAGAGTTGCTGAAGAGTGTTTTGACAAGGTGTCAGCAAATTGCAAAGTGCCTCCACAGTCTCTGAACCGCTGGTGGTGTGGATTTGAATATGATCGAAACTCAATTTGGACAGATTGGATAGATCGAAAGATTGAATCCAGGGGAGTACAGAAAAATAAGGTAAAAAATATCGGAAATAAATGGAATTTGGCTTGACAAGAGGTCGGTACTGTTGAAATAGCTTCTCAATTTCGGCGATCAATCTTTCTGGAGTGCCGCGGCTGGTTAAGAGTCTGATTTGTGTTGGTTTAATTAGCTTCAAAAGAGAGCCAAGGGCATTGACACATTTGTCTTCCTAAAATCAAACATTTCAGAGGAAACCCAAAAAAGCATTGAACACAAAGCCAACCTTTCAATGGGGTTATTTCAATTATTATATTTTATATCAATTTTAATTAGCTGCCCATTTTACCAATATCAAATGTTTGTGTCAGGACGAATTCATACCTACTTGTGTAAAAAAAAGTCGCCCGTTCTGTCCAGCAACACGTTAAGAGTCGTTCTCTGGCCGCATCGAGTTTCAGTATTCAGTTCAGACCCAAAATTGAAACCTTGAGCTAGAGAGCTGTAAGTGTCCACACTAATACACACTTATGAGTTATCTTTCAGCTGCAAAGGATTAGTGGATCTGAGGCTCCAGTCCTAAGATATAGCCTTCCGAAAATCCGTCCGCTTAACTATGGGACCAAAATTTCAAAGTCTAATTTCTCGCTTCATACTCGGAATTCGGACCTAAAAATTGGAGAATTTAGAGTACTTTTAGATTGTTTTAAGAAACTTTTGTCAAATTTCATTTTTTAGAAAAAAATTTTTTTCGACCCCGTTTGCGCCCCCTAGCTCGTCTGGAACCCCCAACCCCGTTTTTTTTATTTCAGAAAAATGTTGCCCTATCAATTATCTACCGTTTGGTGTAAAGCATTCTTTGCTCAGACCCGGAGCATTCTTTGGCAAAATTTTCGCACTTTTTTCATGTCGAATATTTCCAAGTCCGGACATGTTTGACCTCAATTTTCTCACGCTCCACGGGTCTGGGCAAACAATGCTTCACACCAAACGGTAGGTAATTGATAGCGCAACATTTTTCTGAAATAAATAAAACGGGGTTGGGGTTCCAGTCTAGCTAGGGGGGCGCAAAGGGGGCGAAAAAAATTTTTTTCTGAAAACGAAAATTTGACAAAAGTTTCTTAAAGCAGTCTAAAAGTACTCTAAAACCCCCAATTTTAGGTCCGAATTCGTACTAGTAGGTGGAAAACCGGACTTGGAAATATTCCACCTGAGAAAAGCAGTGCGGTGCACTTTTTATCCAGGTAACTAGGTAGCTAGGTATACCTAGTATTACCTAGTTAATATTCGGGAAAAGTACCTAGATTTACTTTACCTAGTTGCTGGTTACTCTATTTTACCTAGTTTTACTTTACCTAGTTTTAAATCCACATAACTAGGTACTTGTAGGTAGAACAAGTTTACCTAGTTTGATATTTTCAGTTTTACGTGGCTTCTTCAGTCAGAAAACCTTCAAATTTCCGGCTTTCGCACAATTACAGTGGCCCAGAGAATGAATTTCTGACTTATTTGATCAATAAAATACAAATATTTACTTGAAATGTGTCAAATTTCGTAAATTTTAACTCCACTAACTTTATCATTGTTCTATTTAGCCACTAAATGTTTCCAGACAATAAATCTGATATTTAAAACATTTTTGTCACGAGACCAAGGGTTCTTGTTGCAAATGTACAAGACATTTGTGCGACCACAGTTGGAATATGCCTCAGAAATCTGGAATCCGTACTTGCTGAAGTACATTGATCTGATAGAGCGAGTCCAGCGCTCTTTCACTCGCCGTGTACCCGGTATGCGGGATCTCTCGTATGATGACCAATTATCTGCTTTAAATTTGAAGTCCCTTGAAGAGCGAAGGATTGAAAGGGACTTGGTTATGGTGTATAAAATTCTTCATGGATTGGTGGATGTTCTGGTCGGGGAATTATTTGAATTCGCGCGCGTGTCTGTCACGCGTGGCCACAGATTGAAATTATTTACACAGTATACTCGTCTCGACACAACCAAAAATTTCTTTGCCAACAGGGTAACAGGTATTTGGAACGCATTGCCTTCTTCAGTGGTAAATTCCTCTTCTGCAAATGCTTTTAAAAGTGAACTATCAGGTCTGAATCTACTTGCATATACTAAGGGTCGGGCTTTAGAAGCCGGTCGATCGGCCCAGCCCGTCCTTTGAATCTGATCGGTATCTACTTGACTTTTGTACTAGACGATGTTCATAAATTTTCTTTCTTTCTTTCTTTCTATTGAACCAAAAATAATATTTTGACTTGATTTCGAGCGCATTAGGTTTACCTAGTTTTTCTGGGCTTTACCTAGTATTACTTTACCTAGTTTCTTAGCTGAGAACTTTACCTAGTATTACTTTACCTAGTTTTTAGGTGATTACTTTACCTAGTATTACTTTACCTAGTTTCAAATTTTCAAAATGCACCACACTGGAGAAAAGTGCAAAAATTATGTGACCAGGACATGTTTGACCTCAATTTTTTCACGCTCTCCGAGTCGGAGCAAACAATGCTTCACACCAAACCGTAGGTAATTGATAGCGCAACATTTTTCTGAAATAAAAAGACGGGGTTAGGGGGTTCCAGACCAGCTAGGGGGGGCAAAGGGGGCGAAAAAATATTTTTTTTTCTGAAAACGAAAATTTGACAAAAATTTCTTAAAGCAGTCTAAAAGTACTCTAAAACGCCCAATTTTTAAGTTCGAATTCGTACTAGTAGGTGGAAAACCGGACTTGGAAATATTTGACCTGATAAAAGTGCGAAAATTTTGCGACCGGGACATGTTTGACCTCAATTTTCTCACGCTCCACGGGTCTGGGCAAACAATGCTTCACACCAAACGGTAGGTAATTGATAGCGCAACATTTTTCTGAAATAAAAAAACGGGGTTGGGGGTTCCAGACGAGCTAGGGGCAAAGGAGTCGAAAAAAACTTTTTTTTCTGAAAACGAAAATTTGACAAAAGTTTCTTAAAGCAGTCTAAAAGTACTCTAAAACCCCCAATTTTTAGGTCCGAATGTCGAGTATGAAGCGAGAAATTAAACTTTGAAATTTTGGTCCCATAGTTAAGCGGACCGATTTTCGGAAGGCTATATCTCCGGACAGGAGCGTCAGATCCACTAATCCTTTGCAGCTGAAAGATAACTCATAAGTATGTATTAGTGTGCCAACTTACAGCTCTCTAGCTCAAACTTTCAATTTTGGGTCTAAATAGGGCAAAGGACCAAAACGCGATCTGACCAGAGAACGACTCTTAAAGCGTTAGGGCCACAGGGCATGATTTTTTCTAAATGCATATGGATATGCCTTCAAGGTCGCACCAGAAGAGCTCATGACCTGTACCGGTAGAAACAAACAATTTTTCCGTTCAGCTCACCTGAATTGAAAAATTTGAAAGGCTGCTGTGAGCTCAATTCTTTGCCGGTTGTTCTGTAAATTTGTCTAGAATTTGTTTCGTAGAAACTGTAGTTCCTGACAAATTTGCAGCAAAAAATATCTGCTTGTTGTAGTGATGTAAAATTATGGAATTTGAATTTCAATTCAATTACAATTAAATTATGGCCTAAGTTTTCAATTTCAATTAAATTAAATTAAATTAATTGAAATAGTTTTCCATTATTTTCAATTACAATTATATTTTCAATTAAATTATGGAACCTCGAAAAATTTCAATTATGCATTTTTTTTCAAATTTTTTTTAAAATTGTTCTATTTTTGCTGTTAAAAAACAGTGACAGTGACCCAGGAGGACTTAGAAAAATGTCCATTTTAAAAGCTTAGAGACAGCTGGTTAGCCTGCTGCCCAACCAGGCAAGAAAATTTTATAAGGGTGCCCTTTAGAAACGCATAAAATGACATTCTTTGAGAAATTTACAGTTAGTTCATTATTTACAGTACATAATCTAAAGCTTTTCAGCATTTTTGAGCAACATCACATATCCTAGGTATTTACCTTCGCCAAAAAAGGGGGGTGTAAACCCACCATACATCTAAAAAGCACTGTTTTGACTTTTATGAACTACAAAATAAAAAGCAAATCATAAAATATTAAAAACAAACTGAGGTCAGCATAAAAAGGTGACAAACCCTAAATAGGTGTTTGTTTGAAGTCATTAGCGCCTCTAATACTTACGCATTTCCTTACATTCATCACAGGAAATAATTGAAAATATAATTGAAATTCCAGGCGAATTTCAATTAAATTACAATTAAATTATGGCCCAACTTTTGAATTTCAATTAAATTAAATTAATTGAATTGAAATTAAAAACGGGCCAATTATGCGAATTTCAATTACAATTAAATTAATTTTTTACATCACTAGCTTGTTGGCTCGCAACGGTTGTGCAAAAATTTCCGTTCAGGTGAGCTGAACGGAAAAAACGTTTGTTTCTACCGGTGCTGATTGTACTGATACTTTAGTATAGTATAGCAAAACGAAAATTAGTAATCCTAGTGGTATTTTACTAGTAGTAAAATAACAGTACAGGGTGGGCCATTTATCTATTCCCGGTTTCATATAACCATAACTTTTTTCCAGTCAGATCGATTTTATTCAAATTTTATATACAAATGTCTTAGCACTTCAAATTTTTACAGTTAAAATTTAAAATTAATCCTTCACTCTGGTCGCTGGTTATGCGTTTCCACGTGCGGAATTTTCTTTGAACCGTGCTGAATTGGAACAAAAATTGTTGCACAAGTCAAACTTTAGGCGTAGATTGCAAATATCGCACTAGTTTTTTCGAAACTTTTCTTTGGAAGCCTAATCACAACAACAACAACAACAACAACAACAACAACAACAACAACAACAACAACAACAACAACAACAACAACAACAACAACAACAACAACAACAACAACAACAACAACAACAACAACAACAACAACAACAACAACAACGACAACGACAACGACAACGACAACGACAACGACAACGACAATGACAATGACAATGACAATGACAATGACAATGACAATGACAATGACAATGACAATGACAACGACAATGACAATGACAATGACAATGACAATGACAATGACAATGACAACGACATTGACAAAAACAACGACAATGACAACGACAATGACAACAACAATGACAACAACAACAACAACAACAACAATGACAATGACAACGACAATGACAATGACAATGACAATGACAATGACAACAACGACAACGACAAGAAAAGTTTCGAAAAAACTAGTGCGATATTTGCAATCTACGCCTAAAGTTTGACTTGTGCAACAATTTTTGTTCCAATTCAGCACAAAAAATTTTTCGATTTTGATTTTGAGGGCGAATTTCGACCTAACGGTATGAGTCGATTTGGGCTATATTTCGCATGCGTGTAGGGAATTTACTAGGCTATATTATATATAAAAACTGGACCTGGCCTAGGATCCTAATGTATGAAAATTTGGTCAAACGTGTTTGGTGTGGCACAAAATTGGTGTAAAACCGCGTTTTTAGCGTATAACTCCGGTTCAGAGCATCCAACCGCACTTTAGTTACCAGTTTCGAAATCTCCGAGTCTGGCCGCATCTGTTTGTGTGCCAACTTTCATCCTACGAGTAAGCACGAGCTTAAAATCATGTTTTGAAACTAGGGTACTTTTTTCTTTTTTTCAGCCCGACCACCCCTACTTTGGAGGGGGGGCTGGCGCTCTGGGGGGTCCACCGGAGCTCATACTTTGGGGTTCTTATTTTTTCGTCATATACTCTCACATATATAAAAATGACGCAAATCGGTGATGTGACCGTGACCCAATTTGGGGAGGCACTTCCAATTTTCTCAGAAATTGCATCTTAAACTAATTGGCGAAAGGCCCTAATAGAATAAATCGAAATTTTACTACTATTTTAATAGTTTTTTTGGTGAATTCTTCTAGCCAAAATCTTGATCACTTTTCAAAAAATGTATCGATCCATTGTTGTCTGTCAAATTTCACATACTTTTCCGTCCTATGTTCTGGAGACGTGTAAAAATCAGCTATTTTGACCACTTCAGTTGTATTCCTTGTGCTTAGCATATTTGTTGAAAACTGCACCTATGACTGGTAAATCTGGTATAAACAGCAGTAATATTAGGATTCTAGCCTAGTCCAGTTTTTATATATAATATAGCCTAGTAAAATTCCCTACGTATGCGAAATATGCCCAAATCGACTCATGCCGTTAGGTCGAAATTCGCCACTCAACTCAAATCGAAAAATTTTTTGTGCTGAATTGGAACAAAAATTGTTGCACAAGTCAAACTTTAGGCGTAGATTGCAAATATCGCACTAGTTTTTTCGAAACTTTTCTTGTCGTTGTCGTTGTTGTCATTGTCATTGTCATTGTCATTGTCATTGTCGTTGTCATTGTCATTGTTGTTGTTGTTGTTGTTGTTGTCATTGTTGTTGTCATTGTCGTTGTCATTGTCGTTGTTTTTGTCAATGTCGTTGTCATTGTCATTGTCATTGTCATTGTCATTGTCATTGTCATTGTCGTTGTCATTGTCATTGTCATTGTCATTGTCATTGTCATTGTCATTGTCATTGTCATTGTCATTGTCGTTGTCGTTGTCGTTGTCGTTGTCGTTGTCGTTGTCGTTGTTGTTGTTGTTGTTGTTGTTGTTGTTGTTGTTGTTGTTGTTGTTGTTGTTGTTGTTGTTGTTGTTGTTGTTGTTGTTGTTGTTGTTGTTGTTGTTGTTGTTGTTGTTGTTGTTGTTGTTGTTGTTGTTGTGATTAGGCTTCCAAAGAAAAGTTTCGAAAAAACTAGTGCGATATTTGCAATCTACGCCTAAAGTTTGACTTGTGCAACAATTTTTGTTCCAATTCAGCACGGTTCAAAGAAAATTCCGCACGTGGAAACGCATAACCAGCGACCAGAGTGAAGGATTAATTTTAAATTTTAACTGTAAAAATTTGAAGTGCTAAGACATTTGTATATAAAATTTGAATAAAATCGATCTGACTGGAAAAAAAGTTATGGTTATATGAAACCGGGAATAGATAAATGGCCCACCCTGTACTGTTATTTTACTACTAGTAAAATACCACTAGGATTACTAATTTTCGTTTTGCTATACTATACTAAAGTATCAGTACAATCAGCACCGGTAAGAAACAAACGTTTTTCCGTTCAGCTCACCTGAACGGAAATTTTTGCACAACCGTTGCGAGCCAACAAGCTAGTGATGTAAAAAATTAATTTAATTGTAATTGAAATTCGCATAATTGGCCCGTTTTTAATTTCAATTCAATTAATTTAATTTAATTGAAATTCAAAAGTTGGGCCATAATTTAATTGTAATTTAATTGAAATTCGCCGGGAATTTCAATTATATTTTCAATTATTTCCTGTGATGAATGTAAGGAAATGCGTAAGTATTAGAGGCGCTAATGACTTCAAACAAACACCTATTTAGGGTTTGTCACCTTTTTATACTGAGCTCACTTTGTTTTTAATTAATATTTTATGCTTTGCTTTTTATTTTGTAGTTAATAAAAGTCAAAACAGTGCTTTTTAGATGTATGGTGGGTTTACACCCCCTTTTTTGGCGAAGGTAAATACCTAGGATATGTGATGTTGCTCAAAAATGCTGAAAAGCTTTAGATTATGTACTGTAAATAATGAACTAACTGTAAATTTCTCAAAGAATGTCATTTTATGCGTTTCTAAAGGGCACCCTTATAAAATTTTCTTGCCTGGTTGGGCAGCAGGCTAACCAGCTGTCTCTAAGCTTTTAAAATGGACATTTTTCTAAGTCCTCCTGGGTCACTGTCACTGTTTTTTTAACAGCAAAAATAGAACAATTTTAAAAAAAATTTGAAAAAAATGCATAATTGAAATTTTCGAGGTTCCATAATTTAATTGAAAATATAATTGTAATTGAAAATAATGGAAAACTATTTCAATTAATTTAATTTAATTTAATTGAAATTGAAAACTTAGGCCATAATTTAATTGTAATTGAATTGAAATTCAAATTCCATAATTTTACATCACTACAACAAGCAGATATTTTTTGCTGCAAATTTGTCAGGAACTACAGTTTCTACGAAACAAATTCTAGACAAATTTACAGAACAACCGGCAAAGAATTGAGCTCACAGCAGCCTTTCAAATTTTTCAATTCAGGTGAGCTGAACGGAAAAATTGTTTGTTTCTACCGGTACAGGTCATGAGCTCTTCTGGTGCGACCTTGAAGGCATATCCATATGCATTTAGAAAAAATCATGCCCTGTGGCCCTAACGCTTTAAGAGTCGTTCTCTGGTCAGATCGCGTTTTGGTCCTTTGCCCTATTTAGACCCAAAATTGAAAGTTTGAGCTAGAGAGCTGTAAGTTGGCACACTAATACATACTTATGAGTTATCTTTCAGCTGCAAAGGATTAGTGGATCTGACGCTCCTGTCCGGAGATATAGCCTTCCGAAAATCGGTCCGCTTAACTATGGGACCAAAATTTCAAAGTTTAATTTCTCGCTTCATACTCGACATTCGGACCTAAAAATTGGGGGGTTTTAGAGTACTTTTAGACTGCTTTAAGAAACTTTTGTCAAATTTTCGTTTTCAGAAAAAAGTTTTTTTCGACTCCTTTGCCCCTAGCTCGTCTGGAACCCCCAACCCCGTTTTTTTATTTCAGAAAAATGTTGCGCTATCAATTACCTACCGTTTGGTGTGAAGCATTGTTTGCCCAGACCCGTGGAGCGTGAGAAAATTGAGGTCAAACATGTCCCGGTCGCAAAATTTTCGCACTTTTATCAGGTCAAATATTTCCAAGTCCGGTTTTCCACCTACTAGTACGAATTCGAACTTAAAAATTGGGCGTTTTAGAGTACTTTTAGACTGCTTTAAGAAATTTTTGTCAAATTTTCGTTTTCAGAAAAAAAAATATTTTTTCGCCCCCTTTGCCCCCCCTAGCTGGTCTGGAACCCCCTAACCCCGTCTTTTTATTTCAGAAAAATGTTGCGCTATCAATTACCTACGGTTTGGTGTGAAGCATTGTTTGCTCCGACTCGGAGAGCGTGAAAAAATTGAGGTCAAACATGTCCTGGTCACATAATTTTTGCACTTTTCTCCAGTGTGGTGCATTTTGAAAATTTGAAACTAGGTAAAGTAATACTAGGTAAAGTAATCACCTAAAAACTAGGTAAAGTAATACTAGGTAAAGTTCTCAGCTAAGAAACTAGGTAAAGTAATACTAGGTAAAGCCCAGAAAAACTAGGTAAACCTAATGCGCTCGAAATCAAGTCAAAATATTATTTTTGGTTCAATAGAAAGAAAGAAAGAAAGAAAATTTATGAACATCGTCTAGTACAAAAAAGTCAAGTAGATACCGATCAGATTCAAAGGACGGGCTGGGCCGATCGACCGGCTTCTAAAGCCCGACCCTTAGTATATGCAAGTAGATTCAGACCTGATAGTTCACTTTTAAAAGCATTTGCAGAAGAGGAATTTACCACTGAAGAAGGCAATGCGTTCCAAATACCTGTTACCCTGTTGGCAAAGAAATTTTTGGTTGTGTCGAGACGAGTATACTGTGTAAATAATTTCAATCTGTGGCCACGCGTGACAGACACGCGCGCGAATTCAAATAATTCCCCGACCAGAACATCCACCAATCCATGAAGAATTTTATACACCATAACCAAGTCCCTTTCAATCCTTCGCTCTTCAAGGGACTTCAAATTTAAAGCAGATAATTGGTCATCATACGAGAGATCCCGCATACCGGGTACACGGCGAGTGAAAGAGCGCTGGACTCGCTCTATCAGATCAATGTACTTCAGCAAGTACGGATTCCAGATTTCTGAGGCATATTCCAACTGTGGTCGCACAAATGTCTTGTACATTTGCAACAAGAACCCTTGGTCTCGTGACAAAAATGTTTTAAATATCAGATTTATTGTCTGGAAACATTTAGTGGCTAAATAGAACAATGATAAAGTTAGTGGAGTTAAAATTTACGAAATTTGACACATTTCAAGTAAATATTTGTATTTTATTGATCAAATAAGTCAGAAATTCATTCTCTGGGCCACTGTAATTGTGCGAAAGCCGGAAATTTGAAGGTTTTCTGACTGAAGAAGCCACGTAAAACTGAAAATATCAAACTAGGTAAACTTGTTCTACCTACAAGTACCTAGTTATGTGGATTTAAAACTAGGTAAAGTAAAACTAGGTAAAATAGAGTAACCAGCAACTAGGTAAAGTAAATCTAGGTACTTTTCCCGAATATTAACTAGGTAATACTAGGTATACCTAGCTACCTAGTTACCTGGATAAAAAGTGCACCGCACTGCTTTTCTCAGGTGGAATATTTTCCAGAGTCCAGTTTTCCACCTACTAGTACGAATTCGGACCTAAAATTGGGGGTTTTGAGTACTTTTAGACTGCTTTACGAAACTTTTGTCAAATTTTCGTTTTTCAGAAAAAAATTTTTTCGCCCCCTTTGCGCCCCCTAGCTAGACTGGAACCCCAACCCCATTTTATTTATTTCAGAAAAATGTTGCGCTATCAATTACCTACCGTTTGGTGTGAAGCATTGTTTGCCCAGACCCGTGGAGCGTGAGAAAATTGAGGTCAAACATGTCGGACTTGGAAATATTCGACATGAAAAAAGTGCGAAAATTTTGCCAAAGAATGCTCCGGGTCTGAGCAAAGAATGCTTTACACCAAACGGTAGATAATTGATGGGGCAACATTTTTCTGAAATAAAAAAAACGGGGTTGGGGGTTCCAGACAGGCTAGGGGGTGCAAGCGGGTCGAAAAAAATTTTTTTTTCTAAAAATGAAATTTGACAAAAGTTTCTTAAACCAATCTAAAAAAGTACTCTAAATTCTCAATTTTTGGTCCGAATTCCGAGTATGAAACGTGAAATTAGACTTTGAAATTTTGGTCCCATAGTTAAGCGGACGGATTTTCGGAAGGCTATATCTTAGGACTGGAGCCTCAGATCCACTAATCCTTTGCAGCTGAAAGATAACTCATAAGTGTGTATTAGTGTGGACACTTACAGCTCTCTAGCTCAAGGTTTTAATTTTGGGTCTGAACTGAATACTGAAACTCGATGCGGCCAGAGAACGACTCTTAACGTGTTGCTGGACAGAACGGGCGACTTTTTTTTTACACAAGTAGGTATGAATTCGTCCTGACACAAACATTTGATATTGGTAAAATGGGCAGCTAATTAAAATTGATATAAAATATAATAATTGAAATAACCCCCATTGAAAGGTTGGCTTTGTGTTCAATGCTTTTTTGGGTTTCCTCTGAAATGTTTGATTTTAGGAAGACAAATGTGTCAATGCCACTTGGCTCTCTTTTGAAGCTAATTAAACCAACACAAATCAGACTCTTAACCAGCCGCGGCACTCCAGAAAGATTGATCGCCGAAATTGAAGCTATTTCAACAGTACCGACCTCTTGTCAACCCAAATTCCATTTATTTCCGATATTTTTTACCTTATTTTTCATGTACTCCCCTGGATTCAATCTTTCGATCTATCCAATCTGTCCAAATTGAGTTTCGATCATATTCAAATCCACACCACCAGCGGTTCAGAGACTGTGGAGGCACTTTGCAATTTGCTGACACCTTGTCAAAACACTCTTCAGCAACTCTGTATCAACCTCATGCAATGTATTGATCTGGGACCGGTTTTCGATACAATTGAAAATTGTCAACAACTTGAATGGTTGGAGATCAGGGTGAAACTGAGATGGCCATCACTCAGAAATAATCGTTTAGTCCAACTCTGTGCTCAGCTGCCTAGACTTGTGAGTGTGACCTTTGACTTCGGGTGGAGGAGTTGGTCACTGCATTTCAAATGCCCCACTAAGCTTCATCTCGAGCAATATCGTTACATTTCAAACTCTCTCACTAATTTCAACAGGCATGTGCCTTCTTGACATACTGGTCCGCCAGTCTAACAGAAGTTGAGCTTTATCTGAGACTAAATCAAGAATCTGTCTTTGAGCTGCTCTTCTCCGACCTTTTCCAGTGTCAAAACCTGAGCAAATTGTCAGTCACACTTGATACCAACCGCACCTGGTCCACCATTGGAAGTTTCTTCACACTCACCAACAAGTTTCCCAAACTCCAGCAGTTTGTGTTTAGAATGGATCCCCCTTGCGAGTTTGAGTCAGTTGAAGAAAAGATTGAGTTGATAACAGAAGCCACTCGAAGCAAAATCACTCAATTGCATCTTTCGCTGGATGAGAGAGGAAAGCCATCGTTGTGTCCTTTCTAAACTTCCAACCCTGTTGCCCAATTTGAATTGGTTGGTGATCGCAGGTGTTTGGGATTTCAAGACGAAGGCGGTCAGAGAATTGTTCGAGCGATTCATTCAAGTCTCCCAGTGCAGACAGGCAACTGAAGTGACAGTGAGTATTGGCGATGATTGGCGCAACCAAGCAGAACAGGCGGAGGAGCTGTTTGGGTCTCTCGCAGCTGAGAATGGACTGCAGTTTTCTCGAAACGAAGACAGTCTTTTTGTCGTCGGGGACAATTTTCAATTGGAACTCTTGCGCTGAAGCGAGCAAAGAGTTTGAAAGTCTGTAATTTATCCTCATTTGTACTTGCCAACTGTGTCTCATGGTCTGTACTAAAGTCTGTTCAAAAATCTTTGTCGCTGGGTGCATCCGGCAGTGTCCCGAATTTATGCGTCGTGTCATCCCCATACATGTATATATGGATTTGTTCCTCTCATCAACGAGATTACAACACTGTTCTCGAAATTTGCATATTAGTTAGAAGAAAGAGGCGTGACAAAAAAATCGATTTTTGGAGAAGCGATAATTTTTATGCCGATACCAGATTCGGATTTCCCAACCTTCAGGCATCCCAAAATACTACCATACATGGGTCTACGATCAACCCTACCAAAGTTACAGTCGATTTTCTAACGCCGACAAGCGGTCAAAATTTTGTTATCCGATGGTTAAGCACAAAACTTCATTCAAGAAGGTACACATGGAGGTTTTCCTCCAACCAATTTAAGCTTCACGGTTCTGTATTATTTCAGCCATGCTGAATCCAACGGTCATATTGATTTTGCTGTACAACTTTGATTTTTGCTAGAAATTTGACCTCGAAGTTAGGGTGTCCACCTGAATTTCAGAAAGGCATAGCCCAACGTATCTTGTGTGGCCCTGGTCAAAACCCCATACATGTATGGCTCTGTTCCTCTCATCAACTACATTGCTACACTCTTCACGAAATTTGCGTATTATACTTTAGTTAGAAGAAAGGCCTGACAAAAAAGTCGACATTTTTGGGAAAGCGCCAATTTCTGTGTCGATACCAGATTCTGATTCTCCAGCCTTCAGGCATCTCAAAAATACTACCGTATGGGTCTACAATCAACGCTACCAGAGTTACAGTCGATTTTCTAATGCCAACAAGACAACAACTAGAACACTTTCTAAAATTCAGGTGGACACCCTAACTTCGATGTCAAATTTCTAGCAAAAACCAAAGTTGTAAAGCAAAACCAATGTGACCGCTGGATTCAGCATGTCCGAAACTGTATAGAACCGGGAAGCTGAAGTTGGTTGGAGGTGAGAAAACCTCTTGTCTTGCATGAATTTGTCTTATGCGAGGTTTAAACTCTTTGTGCACCCTGATTCTTGAATCATGATTTGGCTGTTGCTTTATAACATTTTTTCTTACCGCTCGCTTGCTGTTTTAGGGTGGCTTTGATGGCATAAAGTTGAAGCTTGAAGTTGAATTTTTGAGCCAACTTTTGATTGCTTGTCGGCGTTAGAAAATCGACTGTAACTTTGGTAGGGTTGATCGTAGACCCATCTACGGTAGTATTTTTGGGATGCCAGAAGTTTGTAGAATCCGAATCTGGTATCGAGCACAAAAATTATCGCTTCTCCCAAAAATCGATTTTCAGGCCTCTTTCTTCTAACTAAAGTATAATACGCAAATTTCGAGAACAGTGCAGTAATCTCGTTGATGAGAGGAACAGATCCATATACATGGGTATGACCGTCCCGCATAGAGTTCGGGACACTGCCGGATGTACCCAGCGACAAAGATTTTTGAACAGACTTTAGTTTGCTTGCTGACTGAACAACTTTGATTGGGTCCAATCCAAGCGACACTCCCCGATTTTTGGAACAATTTGGACAGTTTTTCAGTTTTCCACTGTACCTTGTGTTTGAGTGGAAATCGGCGCTTTTTTACGATTTTCGACGAAAATCGCGATTCTTAACGACTTTTACTGTTCTCCTCATGCTCTCTGTTAGGCTCAGATTTCCATTCCATGCACCGTTGGTGTTCTACTGTGGATCAGGTATACCTGTACCTGTACCTGATTATCGGGTAGATTTGCAATACCCACCTGATACCTACCTGATACCTGATCGGGTACTTTCGATCTGTACCTACCTGATTTTTGGAGTACCTGCAGTTTTGTACTTTTGGTTCGTTTGACATATACGTATTTTAACATAATTGGATGCCAGCCAGACCCGCCAAAAAAGGTTGCTTGAACACCTTTCCTAATAGCTACGTTGACTTTCTCGCAAAATGCATGTTAAATTTGCCTTGCCGCTAATCGTTAAGTCGACTGCCTTCTGTATGTCAAGGATACAGTAACGAGTAGGTACTGTTGATCGGGTATACCCATACCCATACCCGAAACTAGGTATTTTTGAGCAAAACTACCTGAATTGGGTATACCCATACCCGGGTACTTTTTCAAATACCCATACCCGAAACTGGGTATTTTTGAGCAAAACTACCTGAATTGGGTATACCTTTACCCAGAGTACTTTTTCAAATACCCATACCGGAGTATACCAGATTTTTTGAAAAATACCGGGTATTTTGATATCGGTATTTTTCAGTAAAAAATTGCGCCAACACACACGTTAGTTTCTGTAAAAATTCTCTTAAGGAAGTGTTATTGCCTACATCATGCAGTCACTTTGCAGTTTCGGAAAGGTAAGTAATATCCAATTTGTTTCAAAGATTGTATAATTAAGCATTTTTGTGGTTTTTTAATTTTATGCGTAAAACACCATGAAAACATCTTTTTTGAAGAACGTTTGCAAAACAAGGAAAGCAATGCTTTTCGGTTGTTATGGACCTCAATCTCTCACTGCAAAATTCGCAGTACATACTGTATACATGACATCATACATGTAACATGGGGTCTGTCCCCCACCTGACTTAAGACAGACCCCCTCCGGACGAGGAACCTTTCGAGACTATTTTTCAAACCCCCCCCCCCCCCAATTTTCTGGCAAGTAATTTTTGAGCAAATTTTTGCGGTTTTTTTGCAAATTCAGACACAAAAATTGCCAAAATCGCTTGTAAAACAGCACCCTTTTAGTTATATTTCAGCCAAAATTAGCGATTTTTGACGATTTTATGCGAAAAATTGCGTTTTTATCGATTTGAGAGCGTTTTTAGTGCACAACCAAACCCAAAATTTGGGCTCAGATCACAACAGCCAAAGCGCCGGACCCCCAACCCCCTCCGCTTCGGCGGATGACCTGTTACATGTTTGCATGACATGCATAAAACATGGCATTTGATTAAAGCTGAATTTTTACAAATATTACGTACATTACAAACATATAAAGCCTTTTACTTGCAGACAGTAAGTTTCTTGTCTCTCGTTTACTTCTAATAGAAAGTGGACTTCCATTTTGGTACTCCTCTTTGAGGATAAATACCATTGTAAGGCGAATAAATTTAGTGAGACTTTAATTATGTGAAAAGGTTACAACGTTTCTATGCACTTTATCTTACTGTTGGGATGTATTTACAGGAAGCTGACATTTTTATACAACTATGTTGGGTGACCCAGAATCAGGAAGAACTATTAGAAATTATACTCCAGATTCAAAAAAGCCATTTAGATTATTTTGTCAATGTTTATCTACAAAACTATTCGAAAATTCACAATTGTTCTAATTGAGTATGAAGTAAAACTGCAACAGTTACTACTACATCAGCTACACTGAGCACATAATAGTTGTCCAAAAAAGCGGTTTAAAATCTATTTTTGCAAAATCAATTGAATTTGGCATTTTTGAGGAATTTCGCGATTTTAATAAAAAATACCCGATTTATACCCGATACGCCGGGTATTTTTAAAATACCTACCCATACCCATACAGCCGGGTATGGGTATTTTTAAAAAATACCTTACCTACCCATACCCATACCCAATTCAGATTCGAATACCCATAGCAACAGTACGAGTAGGTGGTGTGATTCTGTCTGTGGGAGTGTGGTGAGTGGGTGCCTAAAACTGCTTCCCTAGTCTGTTAGAAAAATGCAATCGTTCTTTGATTACTATATTACATGTTACTACCAGTAAAATGTGACAGACAGGTACAATACAGTATGCTGATGCGTTTTCACCCATTCGGCATACATGTAACAAACAGGTCATCCGCCGAAGGGGGAGGGAGCCGACCGGGGGGGGACTGAATCAAAATTTTGGGAGGGGGTTTGGCACTTAAAAACCTCTCAAAAATCGTAAAAAATCGCAATTTTCCGGCTACAAATCGTCAAAAATCGCTAATTTGGGCTGAAATACAGCTAAAAAGTGCTGTTTTACAAGGCAGTTTTGGCAATTTTTATGTCAGAAACTGCAAAAAATCGCAAAAATTTGCTCATAAAAATACTTGCCAGAAAAATCGGAGGGGTCGGGAAAATCGTCTTGGGGTCACATCCGGGGGGTAAGCCCCCAGACCCCCTGTTAAATTTATGCCTTTCTGATAATATTTCCAACTGGTTTGCACTGTAAGGTACCTAAAATTCTTGACAATGTAAGGGAGTGCACCATTGATGACGTGCTTCATTTATTATTGCGCAACGTGTATAGAAACAGCGTATAGCTAATTAGCTACTCGAGGTTAATCGCTAAAGTTTTAAACATTGTTTTTACATGTTCATGTATGTACATATAGAATGTAATGATACAGTTAGGAATCCGACGGTAGGTGTTGTTTTACCTGGCAGTGAAAAGCTATCTTTGCTGAGTGTGTTTTATTATTCCATACACAACGCATTACCATAG
>JASANB010003433.1:0-33464 GCA_030248155.1 Sabatieria punctata
AGATCAGTTTCCCAAAAGTAGACTGTCTGCCGGTTCCGCAGTGGCAGCTTTGCTAGGCTGAAACGATGCCTCACCTCCAGCCGCTGGCTTCATAGATGGGTTGCTGGTCAGATTGGTTACCTCCGTAACGTCTTTCTCTTTCGGCTTCTCCACGGGTTTGTGGTCGGTCACTAGTGGTTTGCTGACAGCTTTGTATGCCTCATCAGCCTTTGTCTTGGTCTTGCTGGTCGTTGTAGCAGCACAACCATCGGGTACCTTGAACTTGGTGGCCGGTATTCCTCGGTGTTGCCAATCGGCCTTGGTCTTTCCGGCTCTTGCTGGTTCTTTCTTGCCGCTTCTATTTACCACCACAGTTACTGCTATTCCTAAGCACACGATCACCACTATAATCACAGTCAAGATGGCCCAAAAGATCCAGCGATTCAGGCTAACCGCAGCCGCCGGTCCGGCTGTTGCATTGGTGGTGGATGTCTGCCACTGCACGGTAGTTGCGTTGGTGGAAGTGTACCACTTGACCGTTGTTGCTTTGGTGGATGTGTGCCATGTGACCGTAGTTGCCTTCGTAGATGTCTGGTCCTGGACAGTTGTTGCCTTGGTGGATGAGTGCCACTTGACCGTTGTTACCTTGGTGGATGTGTGCCACTTGACCGTTGTTGCCTTGGTGGATGTCTGCCCCTTGATCGTTTCCCCTGTAGTTGATGACGTGGTTGGGTTGGAAATTTGCAGATACTTCAGTAAGTCGTTGCATTTGTCTTCTTCACTGCAGCAGCACTCAAAATGGCTTTTGTCTGCGATGTTGTTGCAATCCTGTGGGCAGGAATCTTCTGTGCCGCAGTCTTGTTTTAGGCGTTGCTGGTTGGTGTACTCGATCAGGCAGTAGTGGTCACATTGAACCTCGGTTGTTGTGGATGAATTGACGGCATGCTTGTGACAGATTAAGCCGCCGGCACTGACGAAAAGATACAACACAACACAAACAAACGAACCAAACATCATTAGTATAAATCAACCGTCCCTCAAGAAACACAAAACACAATGATAGGTAATGCAAAGAACCACTTGCAATAACTGTTGGTTGGATTCAATTATGTGTAGCGTGTTTACTTTGTCTTAGAGACCTGCACGGGCCGGCCCGGCTCGCCCGGCAGAGGATTTTTGTCAGACCTCTTTCTTCTAACCAAAGCACAATATGCAAATCTGATGATTAGTGTAGTAATCTAGTTGATGAGAGGATACTGATGCATTGCATATACAGGGTGTGTCAAAAAAGAACAACCCAGCAGAGTTTTTGCTGTAGCAACCGCAAATCTCAACCGATTTCAATGAATCCTGCTTTAAATGAAAGACGAATAAATTATTGAAAGATTGGTGAAGGCCCTATTAAGATACGATGCTTAGTTCCTGAGATATTTTCCTTCAAACTCAAAACAGAGATTTTAGCAGTGAACAAGAGCGATTCCGCTGCACTTCACAACAAAACGGATTCCTACTGCTGAGGGTCAACAAGACTTTTACAAATGAAGTAACCAAGCATGTGTGGCACCAGAAAATCCTCGTTACGTTAGCCCTGAGCAGTAGGAATCGGTTGTATTATGAAGTGCAACAGAATAATAAAAATCGCTCTTGTTCATTGCCAAAATCTGTTTTGACTTTGAGTGCAAATATCTCAGGAACTGAGTATCGTATCTTAATAAAAGCTTCACCAATCTTTCAAGAATTAATCTATCTTTCATATAAAATAGGACTCACTGAAATCTGTTGAGATTTGCGGCTGCTACAGTAAAAAATCTGCTGGGTTGTTTTAATCTCTGTTGTTCACTGCGAAAATCTGTTTTGATTTTTAAAGCAATTATCTCAGGAACTAAGCAACGCATCTTAATAAAAGCTACACCAATCGTTCAAGAATTTATTTATCTTTCATTTAAAGAAGGATTCATTCAAATCGGTTAAGATTTGCGGTTGCTACAGCAAAAAATCTGCTGGGTTGTTTTTTTTACGCACCCTGTATATGTGTATGGGGTTTGTATAAATGCAGGGCACTGCTGCTAGATACGTATGTCCAGTGCAAAGATTTTGAGACAGACTTTAGTACAGTCATGTCTCGTTAATCTGGATATTCGCCTTCCGGACAAGATTAGGCCAGGTCCCAATTTTCCCCCATGTTATATGACTCGTTAATCCGGACAGAAGATTTAGGGTTCCAACTTCGAAATTTGTATGGCAAAGTGATTCGTTAATCCGGATTTGGTTAATTTGGACAAAATCCATGCGCAATTTTTCAATTCAGGTGTGAATTTTCAATTGAATAATGCTTTTCGTTGGGTCAGAATGTGATTATTTTTGCCTTTTTAGGAGCTATAATCAACTGAAATAAGTTTTTGGGTTTTAATTAGGAGGTACAGCTGCAGAATCTGACATGCAACTAACAAAAAGCTGTCATTTAGGCCTTTGACCCGAAAAAGAGTGTTTTAGCTTTGATTCGTTAATCCGGAAATTCGCTAATCTGGACAAAATTGGCCGGTCCCAACTTGTCCGGATTAACGAGACATGACTGCAGTACTGTATTAGACTACTGTGCTGAGGTTCAGACAGAGGCTAATGCTCACTCTTAGGTTCAGGTTCAAGGGTTCAACAGTAAGCCTTTGGAGACTGGGCGGGGTAGTGAGTACACTACATACAAACGAAACGGTTGAAAATAGAAATTGGCAGCCTACCTACAAGCACCATTGGGCAAATTAGGCAGAAGTGGAAGAATGACTGCGGAAAGACGTACATACTACAATGTAGCGTTGAGTCAATGAGCGCATCGCATCGTATGTAGATCTTTCTTTTTCCCAACGCGGCATGCTTTGTGGAGCGGCTTCGGTGCAATGGCAGATCCAGTTGGTTCCCATTTTGCCTACTCGTTGTAACCAGCTTTTGGTGGCCTGGGTGGAGCTTTATGCCGACGACCATCTCTTTGCGGCAAGAAACTTGCCGCGCCGACGATGAGCGCACGACATCGCGCACAGTGGCTATGCGGCCTAAACCACTACACCAACTGTGCCGGCGCTCTGTGAGGTACTCATCTGGCTGGAAACCAAGTGCGGAGCTATCTGAAACATAAACACGATTACTAATTATGAACCATCTACTGTCTATAGTGGCAGGCTAGATTCATCTGCTATAGTTGCATGTACTTACCAGTATAATCCAGAACATAAGGCATTTCTTTTGTCAATGTCCCGGAATTATGCTTCGTTGGTTGTGCACGACCTTCATAAAACTTTTCATCTAACCAGGACATTTGGTTCCAGTTGAACCCAATGTTCAGTGCAGACTCACACAGAGCCCAGCCAGATTCGTCATACATACATACATACATACATACATACATACATACATACATACATACATACATACATACATACATACATACATACATACATACATACATACATACATACATACATACATACATACATACATACATACATACATACATACATACATACATACATACATACATACATACATACATACATACATTCATACATACGTGGTCGATTCTCTCGCGAACTGGCTCTTAAAAACGCAAAAAGAGAAGAAAAGCGCTAGGTGCCGAACATGCTCAATATAGACTCTTTCAGCACCGGACTGTGTGGTTTATTTTTGGCTGGCGACCAACTGTTCGATCGGCCAGGGCGCGCTCTTTCAAATGAGACCGAAACCTAAAAGATCCCACCTCTCAATCAAAGGCTGGAAGTAAATTCCGGTTTTTTTGGGTCAACCTGTACAGTTTTCTGACTGGATAAAATTTCTTTGAGGCCAAAAATGACGTTGTTCCGCAGCCCAAATTAGAGATGTGCACGGGCACCTTTTTTCCGGCCCGGCCCGGCCCGTCGGGCCGATCAGGTGAGGCATGCCCGGCCCGCCATGCCCGGCGGGCATCAAAATCGGGCCCGGCCCGGCCCGGGGGGCCTGAAAATGGTGCCCGGCCCGGCCCGGCCCGCCCAAAATCCGGCCCGGCCCTGTCCGGCCCGTTAATTTTGCTTTGTCTTACTAAATTTTTGAAAATTTGGCATGAATTTTCAGATTAAAAGCTAAATTTCATGTTAAGCTTTGGAAATTGGCATTTTAAAACAGCGAATTTCAAATTTATGCTTTCTTTTAATTAGAGTGCAAACATTGGGTTGTTTTCCAGGAATTGGATATTGGGGTTTTTTGTCATTGATAATGATACACAATGTACGGTACATATCCAGGGCAGTGGTTGACACCCTTTTTAAAGCCAGACGCAGAAGCTAAACCCTAAAAATCAAAGTGTGCACTTGAATCTAAGCCTGAGCTCCAAATTGAGGCTTAAAATTAAGTTGGTCGGCAGGTGGGGTAAAGGCTTGTGTATGAACGGCACCAAGGCTGCAATTACTGTTAAAATAATTCTGCATATGGTAGAATGGAGCGTATTTTGAATTCATTTGGGGCAGACATGGGCTAGCATTTCGGCTGAGGGGGGGTAGAATTTTCAATTCCTGAGGGGGGGGCTGAGGGGGGGTAGGAGCTCCTGAGGGGGGCTGAGGGGGTGGTAAGCCAAAAAGTCCGATTTTTTGCTAAAATCAAGGTTTTTTGGCTTGTTTTTCATTAAAATAAGCTAAAATAAGCTATTCTGAGCTCATTTACACCTAATCCAGGCATATTTTTATCATAATTTTCTATATAAACTTCTTCCAAAAAATTCCTGAGGGGGGGTAGCGGCCGGCTGACGGGGGGTAGGTCAGAGCCTGAGGGGGCCAACCCCCCCTCAGCCCCCCCCTTTGCCCATGTCTGATTTGGGGCAATGCTAAGCTAATCAAGGTGTTCTTTTTTGTAGTCTGCTGTTCTTTATATATGCCCGACGGGCATCAAAATCGGGCCCGGCCCGGCCCGGGGGGCCTGAAAATGGTGCCCGGCCCGGCCCGTCCAAAATCGTTGACGGGCATGCCCGGCCCGGCCCACGGGCCGGGCCGGGCACGGGCCGGCCCGTGCACATCTCTAGCCCAAATGCCCAATTTGGCTACACCAATAAATGCAGAAATAATAGCGCTACAAAGTTCTGAAATAAAAAAGCGCAGGAAGGGGGTATTTTGGGGGGTTTTATGGGGTCAAAGGGGGTCAAAAAAAATTTTTTTCCGAAATTTGTAGATGTAAGTAGTGTGTTTCAGAGACATACAAGCAACTAGTAAAATCCCCAAATATCAGTTCACAACTCGCACTAATTCCCGAGAAAATAAGCTCCAAATTTTTCGTCCCATAGTTAAGGAGCGAAAATTTCCGGAGCGCATTATTCCACTCTGGAGCGTTGAATCGAACTAATCTTTGCAGGTCCAGTATAACTCATCAGATGCTACTACCACACCAAATTTGGGCGGAATCGGTGAAAGTCAAAATTTCAACTCTCAATAGGGCATGGGAGACAGGGTCGACGCTGTCAGAGACCGGCTCTTAAGTTCAGTAGAAGGTGCCAGTACTTGAGTGATTTGAATTTGGCGCACTTCTTACCGATGACAAGTCTTCCCGGTTAGGGTCCCAGCACGAAAACATAATAAATTCGGTTGGGGCGTTGTGGGGGGGGGGCGTTATTTTTTTTTTTTTTTCAAAATATAAAAATATTTTTTTTGTTTTTTTTGTTGGTGGGGGCTAACAAATTTTTTTTTTTTTTTTTTATTTTTTTTTTTTTTTTTTTTTTTTTTTTTTTTTTTTATCAACCCACCACCCAACCTCCTTCTTCCTTCTTTTTTTTTTTTTTTTTTTTTTTAGTGGGGGGGGGGGGTTGTCAGTATAACTAGTTTAGATGTTATGGCGGACTAATGTAGTACGTACGTACGTAAGTGTATTTGATTTTGATTTACGCTGTATGCTAATTTAAGTGACAGTCCGTGTCAATTGGCTATTTCTATTTTCTCGCTTTACGATTCTCTCGTACGTGTGCTGTTGCTAAACCTAAAGGTGTTCTGACATAAACTGCCGTTTGTTAGAAGTCAGTTCACAATCAACAGGGTTATGGGCCGTTTATGCCCTGCCCTAACGTGGTTCTAGAGCTGTTCCTTTGTGGCCGTTGTGGCACTCCGTTTCTGCGCAGTTTTGGGTAGTCAAACGACAAAACGCCCTGCTCGCCATGGAAAAAACGTCTGTCCCTGGGCTCACTACCAGTAATTGGCCAACGTGGCGAATGATGATCAGCAATCTGCTTGGCGCTCGCAAACAGTGGAAGATCGTTGTTCGACAAGAGCCTGAACCACCCAACCCTGACGCCCCTCCCCCGGCTGCCGCCGCCGGTGCTGCCGACGCTGAACAGCAGCAAGCACCTAACGCCGCTCAACAAAGACAGATCGCCGCTCAACGAGAAAGGTACAAGAGTTGGCACGAGCGTAGACAGTTGGCTATGTTTACTCTGTTAGCGACCATGTCGCCAGAAGTAGAGCGGTGCATCCGTATTGACGATGAACATGACCCTGCCGCACTGTGGGACAAACTTCTGGCTCACTTTGAGCAGAAGAGTCAGCTGAGTTTGCTTGCCATACACACTGAACTGCAGTCTCTCGTGTATGATGGCAAGGTTCGCCCATCGGACTGGTTGTCGCAGCGACAACGACTGTACGATCAGCTTAGAGCGATGGACCAGCCAGTCGCCCCTAGTATGCAGGTAGTACAAGCGCTGATCAATCTACCATCCGGTTGGGAAAACGTGCGCAGCGTTATTAGTACGGCCTCGAATAACTCACCAGCCGACCGACCGTACACACTCGACCAGTTAGCCGCACAATTAGACGACGAGTGGCGCATGCGGAGCGCAGCTTCGCCTCCTCCTACTGCTCAGGCGCATGCAAACGCAGCTAGAGGTCGTAGCAGCAGACGACCTAGAGGCAAATCTCGCGGTGGTGGCAATGCGCAAACGCGACAGAGTCAGGGTCAAAGTCAGAAACAGGCGCAAGATGACTACGGCACTCAATGTTACAACTGCCATGGCTTTGGACACAAAGCACGCGCGTGTCCTAGTGCTCCCAGAACGCGCGGCAGAGGACGGCAACCAGCAGCCAGCGCAGCTCGAGCTGAGCCTGAGGACAGTAACTTTTTTGCTTATTCCGCTCATGCTCTTAGTGCTACACGCAGTTTGCAACCCAATCAGGTCCTATTGGACTCTGGGGCCTCCCATCACATGACCTCTCATGCTTCTGCTATGACTAATTACTGTGTTTTGAAGTCGCCGATTCCTGTGTACTTGGCGAGTGGTGAGGTCATTCAAGCCGTTGGTTGTGGTGATTTGCAACTGTTCGACTCAACTACCAACCAGCCACTGTCCCTCCTACGTGCTCTGGCTCTGTACGTACCCGACCTGGAAGGTACGTTGTTCTCCGTGCCAGCGACTGTCGAGTTGAACAATGAGGTGCTTTTTGCCAAATTCGTTGCTTCTGTGTACGCACCTAGTGGCTCTGTCATTGCCCAAGCCGACGAAGTCAAACGCCTGTTCATTCTGCGCGCAACGGTCAACCCGGGGAGACTAAAGGTTTGTGGGGATCCTATGGTAAAAAAACCCTCTAGTACAAGTTATGCTACTGTGCGTAATTATGTTTCTGCGGCGTCCTCTGTTCCAGGGCAGGCTACCGATTGTTTAGCAGCAGTACAGCCTCAGCAGACGTCAGACATTACGCTCACGCATTCTACAGTAGCGGGTGACCATGGGACGGTCACCCCAAATGGCCGGCAAGTTGCTTCTTTGTCGAACGGTGAACTCTCTGCCAGCTTTCTAGCACGCGAGTCAGTCAGAGGTCGCACCGGGCCTCCCAATGCGCAGCTGTGGCACCAACGCTTGGCTCACTTGGGACAGGACTCTCTTGCCCGTCTGCTACGAGGTGATCTGGCCACCGGTCTGAAATGTGGTCACGTGAAAACCCTCGATTTCTGCGAACCGTGCACACTCGCAAAGACGCGGCGGCTACCGTATCCCAAGGCCACAGAGTTTCGTGCGTCACAACCGTTGGAGCTCATACACACAGACTTGTGCGGACCGTTTCCTGCCTCCCACGACAACAAACGGTATTTCATGTCTGTTATTGATGATTATTCGCGTATGAGTTTTGTTCGGTTTCTTACGCACAAAAGTGATGCACCAAACGCACTGATACAGTTAATAACGCGTCTAGAAACAGACTCGCAGTGCAAATTACGTACATTACGTTCTGACAAAGGCGGCGAGTATGTCGCAAACGAGCTCAATGCTTGGCTGTCCAACAAGGGTGTACATCATCAGTTCTCTGTTTGTGATTCTCCTCAACAGAACGGTACAGCAGAGCGGTTCAATGGAGTTGTGCTAGAGCGGGCCAGAGCTTTGCTAACAACAAGTGGATTTCCTCTCAAGTATTGGACCGAAGCAGTTGCCTGCGCTTCTTATCTTCGCAATCGGTCTCCATCCACTTCGTTATCACCAGTGGTCACTCCATACCAACGTTGGTTTGGCAGGTTGCCAGATTTGTCGCATCTACGTGTCTTTGGCTCGGTCGCTTATTCTCATCTCAATGAGTCGGAACGATTGTCGAAACTGAGTCCGCGTGCTGAAAAGGCGTACATGCTTGGTTATCCTGATGGCACAAAGGGCTACCGCTTGCTTCGGGCTTCCAATTCGTCTGTGATTGTCCGCCGTGACGTCATCTTTGACGAATCCAGTTTCTATGGTTCGCCCTCATCTGCAACAAATCAGTTAGACATCGTGTCACCCGGTACTGTAGTTCAGGAGGAGAAAGAGATGCAGTTTGAGAAACTACAGGTACCAGATGGGAAGGAGTTACCAGCTGAAGAAAACGCACCATTTCTGGATTTGCCTGTACAGCCGCCACCACCACCGGTACAGCCAGAAGATCTACAACCAGTTGCACCGGAAGTGCAACCACCACCGGCAGTACAACTACAAGCGGCTCCACCTCCAGTGGCCCCACCACCAGTGGCTCCTGTAGAACAACGGCAATCCGCAGAGGCACCTGCTCAGCCTATTCGCGTTTCTCAGAGAGCGAACAAAGGTGTTCCACCCAAGCGTTTTGACAATGATGGCGCGCATGCAAAAACTACAAACGCGCAAGAAACAGAAGAGCCTACAAATTGGCGGCAAGCAATGGATGGCATAGACGCAAAGCAATGGCAAAACGCAGCAAACGCAGAGTTTGATTCGCTACAGTCGTTCAGAACCTGGGACCTTGTACCCCCACCACCAAAACAGAAGGTTATTGGCAGTAGGTGGGTCTTCAAGTTGAAGAAGAACGAAAAAGGAGAAACTGTTCGGTACAAGGCTCGTCTAGTTGCAAAGGGGTTCGCTCAGCGTTTTGGCGTTGACTATTTTGACGTTTTCTCACCTGTCGTGCGCTGGGAGAGCGTCAGATCCATTTTCGCTGTTGCCGCGTTGAAAGGCATGGCTGTTCATCAGCTTGACGTTGAAACAGCATTCCTCAACGGTTACCTGGAAGAAGACGTCTACATGGCGCAACCAGAAGGATTCGTTGATTCCACCAAGCCTACTCACGTTTGTAAGCTCAGGAGGAGTCTTTATGGACTCAAGCAGTCGCCTCGCTGTTGGAATCAAGCCCTCTCAAAGGCGTTGGAGAAGTTTCAGCTGAAGCAAGGTACTGCAGACCCCTGTGTCTACTATGGGAAAATCAATGGCAAGGAAGTTCTGGTCGGTACTTATGTAGATGACATGTTAGTTGCCAGCGCCGACCCGCAAGCCTTAGATCATCTCAAGCGCCTGATCGCCAGAGCGTTCAAGGTGAAAGACTTGGGACCGGCTTCCTACTTTCTCGGTGTTTCGGTCAAGGCACAAAAGGATGGCTTTTGGCTGGTGCAAAGCAGCTACATCCAGAAAGTTCTTGCTAAATTTGGTATGGAAGATGCCAACCCGGTCGAATCCCCCATGTCAGCTACACAAGAGTTGCTACCAAGCGGACCAGGTGCAGAATTGCAAGACACAAGCACTTACCAGTCAGCAATTGGCTCGCTGATGTTTCTTTCTGTAGCGACAAGGCCAGACATCGCCTTCGCAGTCAACAAGCTAGCGCAATTTTCTTCCAAGCCTTCAGCCGTTCATTGGTCTGCTGTTAAACGAGTTTTCCGGTACCTCAAGTTTTCGCAGAAGTACGGGCTAGCGTTCAGAAGAGACGGAAACTCGCAGCTACACTCGTTTTCTGATGCCGATTGGGCTTCCGATCCAGTCACCAGGAGGTCTGTTGGTGGCTACGTTTCGTTTCTGGCAGGCGGCCCCATCTCTTGGGCATCACGCGCACAAAGATTGGTTACCAAATCCACGGCCGAGTCGGAGTTTGTGGCGCTTTCTGAGACAGCGGCCGATGTCAAGTTTTTACGCACTCTAATGAACGACATCGGCCATCCCCAAGCACAAGCAACCAAGTTGTACGAAGATAACAAGGCTGCCATACACTTGGTAGATTCACCCCACGGCCATGCACGTACGAACATACATGTAACAGGTCATCCGCCGATAGGGGGAGGGGGGGTTGGGGGGGGGTCTGGCGCCGGCCGGGGGGGGGGGTCTGAGCCAAAATTTTGGGGGAGGGGGGTGGGCACTAAAAAACGCTCAAAAATCGAAAAAATCGCAATTTTTGGGCTAAAAATCGCCAAAAATCGCTAATTTGGGCTGAAATACAGCTAAAAAGTGCTGTTTTGCAGGCGATTTTGGCAATTTTTGTGTGTGAAATTGTAAAAAATTGCAAAAATTTGCTCGAAAATTTACTTGCCAGAAAAATCGGAGGGGGGGGGGTCGGTGAAATCGTCTCGGGGGGGGTCCCCATCCGGGGGGTCTGGCCTATTTCGGGTGGGGGGCAGACCCCCCAGACCCCCCCTGTTACATGTATGCGTACGAAGCACTTGGACGTGAAACTCAAGTTCGTCCACGACTACGCCAAAGCCGGTTACTTACAAGTGCTCTACTGCAGCTCTAAAGACCAAGTGGCTGATGGTCTGACTAAGCCACTACCTACACCGACTTTTTCCGGCTTCGTCAAGGCCCTCAACTTAATGCACTAACTTTTTAGCGCAATACACGCAAAGCAAGCACTCACAAGCACAATGCAAGCTTACTGTACTTGTCTTGTGTATTCCTTTTCTTGTCTTTGATTCTCGTCATGTTATTGCGTGTTTTTGTTGCTTTCTTCTTTTAGCCTCATCAGTCATCGCTTTTACTTGCTGTTTTCTTTTCAAGCAATTTTCTTACAGAGATGTTGTGCTGTATTGTTTATTTTATTAGTCCGAGGAGGAGTGTCAGTATAACTAGTTTAGATGTTATGGCGGACTAATGTAGTACGTACGTACGTAAGTGTATTTGATTTTGATTTACGCTGTATGCTAATTTAAGTGACAGTCCGTGTCAATTGGCTATTTCTATTTTCTCGCTTTACGATTCTCTCGTACGTGTGCTGTTGCTAAACCTAAAGGTGTTCTGACATACATTGTAAACTGCCGTTTGTTAGAAGTCAGTTCACAATCAACAAGGCTTGTACTGCAAGAGTCAGTAATCAGTTTGTGCAGTCAGTTGGTAACAAACCGGTATCCAGAGCACAATTTTCGTGCTGTTTTCTCGCCTTTTCGTCTACCGGTTGTGTTAAGGGTCAGCGGCGGCCTAAGAGGACTGGTACTGATCTCCAAACGGGCGACACGTCTTGCCATGCCACCGTTTAGTTGCTACTATCCAACTGACGCCACAGAAACACAAAACTTACAGAGAGAAGATATCTTTGGTCCAGGTCGGTGGCAGAGTAGCAGCAAAAATCGTCGATCAACCGAGCGACGATCTGTTTTGCGTAGGGTTTAGCCAGTCCCACTTTGTGCAGCCAAGTGCCTATGTCAACGAAGAGAGTATCGCAACGAAACTGCACGGCCAACGAACACAGTTTAGCCAGCAGAGAAATACGCGCTTCGTGTAGCAGCGTTTCTCCTTCGCGACCGCAGAAAACCAGCTCAAAATGAGCGTAGCGTAGACGGACGTCCTCGATTTCTGCCTTCGCCTGAAAAAGAGACTGTCGTAAAATTAAACGGTCTAAGATTTCTCAACACAGCACACAAGATAGGGCACCGGTACCATGGGGACCATGGCATTAACAACCCAAAAGCTCGATTGTGGCGATATGATATCACTGCAACATGAACCGACGCGACAGCATGGCCCGGAAGTATACATGTAGGTTGAGGCAGACATGGGCTAGCATTTCGGCTGATGGGGGGTAGAATTTTCAATTCCTGAGGGGGGGCTGATCGGGGGTAGGAGCGCCTGATGGGGGGCTGAGGGGGTGGTAAGCCAAAAAAGTCCGATTTTTGGCGAAAATCAGGGTTTTTTGGCTTATTTTTCATTAAAATAAGTAAAAAATTAGCTATTCTGAGCTCATTTACGCCTATTCCAGGCATATTTTTATTATAATTTAAATTTTCTATACAAAATTCTTCCCAAAAATTCCTGATGGGGGGTAGCGGCCGGCTGATGGGGGGTAGATCAGAGCCTGATGGGGTGCCAACCCCCCTCAGCCCCCCCCCTTTGCCCATGTCTGGGTTGAGGTAGTGAAAATCCGAAAATTTGGGGATGGGCCCACCGATTTTGGGGGTCGCGGCTATTTTTCGAGTGGAGCGGGTCAGGTACGTCAAGCCCAAGTTGGGGCGGTGAGTTGAGCAACTCCCAAACCCCAGCAGCCGACGTATGTACGTATAATCTGTATCAAGTAAGTCGAGAAATGGCTAAATAGCTTTCTGCTCACTTGAAAATAAGAGCAGAGTATGTCGAGCAGTTTGAATTCCTGTATACGTAGGTGTGAGTCGAGTGGTGCGTCTGTCTTGAGAGAGACAGAACAGATCCTGGTCAAGCGAATTCTGTAGGTCTCTTATATTACGCACGGCTCCCTTTTGCTGGTATTTCAGTGTACGATCGACTTGCTGAAGACAATTGCAAGCGCAAGCCGGAAACTCAATGGCCATTCGACGTGGCGGGTTATGGCCTGGAGCTGGGATGCCGCGGCCTATTCGCAAGTCTACGTCCATCACCTCTTCACCGCTGAAAACATAAATAGTGCGTACGTACCTTAAGAAATATACCGTAACATGCAACAGTTAGTTGTTAATGTCGACGCAAGGAAATTACCTCAAAAATATGGCCCAATGTGACTTCAGAAATGCTCTTCAATTTGGTGCTCAAGAGTGCTTGCTATTTCTATTCCGATAGCTAAAACGACGGTAGGAAACATTCAATCGTTGTTGAACTTCGTCAAGTTTGAACCCACTCTTTCTTGGTATAGGAGTCACATCACGTCACACAAGTTGTTCAGGTCCATCACGATTAAGCATATTATGCAATTCAGTCAGATTCAAGAACATACTGTATACAATTTCTGGTCTGAACCGAGAACACAAAACATATCCCAAAGAATTAGTCTGTTTAGGAAAATGGCATTGTTCGCTTGATTAGTTTTGAAATACAGAAAATACGTGTTAAACTTTTCACACCTTCGCTTATCATCAGCCACAAATTTTCCGTCTGGCGATTTTATCACAGGGATTCGTAGTTTGGTTTCCAATTTTGAATTTACAAAACTCCAGTGTGTTCATACTACGAAACGTGTTGTAAGCATAAATACTTTGTTGCGTTAAACATTTTCAAGACGAGTATGAACAAACACAACTTTGCGCTTACGTCTGTTAAAAGAATAAGAGAAGTGACAGGAACTGCTCACGAGATAACAAAACCGCAGCGCACTGATCAACTCTAACAACAGCTCAAGAATAGAGCAAGCCAATAATAAGCGAGTTTCAGTACGCCAAGGACTACAAACCCCGGTAACCAGTACGACAACCTTTCTCTTTACTTTACTCCGAATAGAAACAGCACTTGACGGCATAGTGTGACTAAAACAATCGTGAAGACAGTGTTAATGACATACAGACGGCGACGGACAATACAGAAAAAACGTCTCTCATGTACCACAATTACGACACACATGTTACGACAATTATACACACATGTTACGACAATTACGACACACATGTTACGACAATTATACACACAGAGGCACCAGCCACCTTTATACTGAAGAGCAAAGGGTGCATACAAATTATACTAAACAGAAGGAGGCTTCCAGAGCGGCGAGTCCCACAAAGCCGACGACGTGCGCTGAGTGAACCGTTTGCGTTGTTGCGGAAACATGAGCGTTAAGTCTGGCAAAATGATGCCTGCGAACAGAGCCTCAAGGTGCGGCCGACTGTAGTTCTGTTGAATCAAGGCCGCTTTCAGTGATCCACCTGCACAATGCGTAAGAATAAAGAGCAAACTGGCACTCAGATCAGATCAACGGCTACCGTCAGCCCAGGTAGGAACCGCCTTTCGCGGATTTTCATCGTCATCCGTCTCGTCGCCCGAATCCAGGTCCTTTATGTCGTAGTTGTTGTTGTTGTTGTCGGTCGAAGTAGCCTGCAGTACAGAATACCACCAGAGAAAAAAATACGGAAGATAAAGTACAATTTTGGTGTTTTTGTCTGGAGTGTTTCTGACCATGAACGAATTGATGGCATCACTTAGCGTATTTGTGTGCTTCACGTAGCGGAAGATCGGTCCCGTGGCCTTCTGAAACAGTTGCTGGAAGATCAGCAACACAAAACCAAAATCAAAGCACCTGGCGAGCTTCCGGCGTTCGCACCTGTCGAGTGAACAAGGCCTAAAAACAAAACAAGCTCAGCTCCAAAAGCCAGTTGGCTCAAACAAACTTTGTTGCCAATTGGCGACAAGTGCCGTGAAGTAGTTACGACAAAACAATACTCATCATAACTACTTCACGGCACTTGGCAATCGCCAACAAACTTTGTTTGAGCCAACTGGCTTTACCAAGTTCGTACTGCGTGCTTAATTCGTGCCGATGTTGTCTTCAAACTTCGTAAGGGCTAACACAGTCAATGCACTTAACGCCGTATATGGTACCGGTGCCTAGTGGCACAATGCTACCACCACGTTCCGGGACTGTGGCGGTACCATATCGTACCCGAATCCCATGGACATCAGTACCATACCAAACAGACATGGGCTAGCATTTCGGCTGATGGGGTAGAATTTTTAATTCCTGAGGAGGGGTGAGGAGGTAGTAGGAGGGGCTGAGGCGATGGTAAGCCAAAAAGTCCCATGTTTTGCTAAAATCAACGTTTTGGCTTGGTTTTTGTTAACAAAAATTAAGATAAGCTATTCTATGCTCATTTACACCTAATCTAGGCATACTTTTTATCATAACTTTCTATACAAAATTCGTCCGAAAACTTTCTCAGGGGGGTAGCGGCCGGCTGAAGGGAGTAAGTCAGAGCCTGAGGGGGTAAACCCATGTTGCCTGAGGTGCCACCTTTGCCCATGTTTTGTACGAAATCTGAACGGAGTGGTATCGTACCACCACAGTGGCCGAACGTGGGGGTACCATACGGTGCCAGTACCATAAACTGCGTTAAGTGCCTGACTGTAACAAACCATACCATAATGTGGTATCGGTACCATTGAAATTAGCGCATTGCGAAAAAAAAGTAGATTTTTTTGTCAGGCCCCTTTCTTCTTACCAAACTATAGCATGCAAATCTCGTAAACAGTACAGTAATCTCGTTGATGAGAGGAATAGTCCATATTATATACATGTAAGGGGTTTGCATTGCGCATAAATGCAGGACACTGCCGGATGTGCCCAGCACCAAAGATTTTTGAACAGCCATGTAAAAAGTAGGTGTATTTAATGGAAACTCTCAAAGAAAGCCAATCAGTTACCGGATTAGGGGACTTCTTGCGACTGGTGGTGTGCGCAGCTCTCGGTCTCTTTCCCTGCATCTTCAGGCCAGACACGGTGCCACTTCGTAAGGCTGCAGCTTTTGCAGTTGGCGTATGAGTGAGTTGGTCTCGATCCGGTTGCGCCGACTTCAGAGCAGAAGCAGCCGCTTTACCATCCTGAAACCGTGGCTACAAGACCAGAGCCAACAGCACAGTAAGCAGACCATTTTAGCGGCCTTGTCTGAGCTCCCCGCCGCTTCTTCAACCACCCGCTGTTTGGTGCGAGCAAGCGTCCTTGGTCGCAGCACCGGCGACTCTGCTTCGGTCACAGTTTCAAGCTCAGAGGTTGCCTTTTGAGGGGTGCTTGACGTCTATAACCGACTAGAGAAAAGTGTGCCGCTATAACACATAGGGTATTCCATGCTAAGTGTTCCAAGTGTGATCGTTAGCAGCGCGTCACTATGTGAACCGAATTCAACCAAGTTTCATACAAAATATAGCGGCAAGTGACTTAGACGCCTGCCACCAATTTTCAGCTATGTGCGTTGCTTAAAAGGTCAGTTTCACTTAGCTGAATATCATACATGTGCATGGTGCGCAGTTGAGAGGGGGACAGCCAGGTCTCCATGCATAGTTGCCTGGCGAAATCCTCAAATTTTCGGCGCGAAATTCAAATTATGGCGGGAAATTTGAATTTTTTGCAAATGTTTTGGCGGAAAATTCAAAACTTTCGCTTAAAATTCAAAACATTCTAGTTTACAATTGTATGTTGAGTTTTTGACAACAACTGTTCAAAAACCCGGATTTCCAACACAAATTTTGTCAAAAAAATGGAAATTTTCGATTAGCCCTTCAACCTGCCAGCCCTTTGTTTAGTACGTCGCATCTTTGCAAGCGCCGTCCTACGTAGCAGCGCCATCTAAGATGGCCACTGCGAGATGCGACAAGTTTGAACGAAGCTTTAGACCAAACCAAAGCCTGACCGAGTTCAGGAGCAGCCTACCTGATCATAAGCACCGTCACCAGAATGCTCTGGCTTTTCGACTAGGTCGGGGTCCTAAATCAGCACAGATCAGCTGGTCCAATCATACCGGAATCGACAACCTGCAGAATGGCGGCGGCGCACCGCAGAACGATGGCCTTGCTTCTATTCTTCATAGACAGTCGCTTGTGCTGAGAGCGACGCACGATGCCGCTGTCTCGTCTGACACCTTTCAGCTTCGATTTGGTCCTCTGATCTAAAGCAGCTTAATCTGCACGTCGGAGTTTGATTGACACCGGCCGAAAGCCTTACCACCACCGTCCTCTTCATTGTACTGCGATGCTTCTTGCGCAGAGGCATCCAAGGCCAGCACCGGAAGTGGATCTTGCGGCTCACTGAGATGCGGCGTTTCAGTGCGACTGAATTAAAGAAAAAGGTAAAGCACTAAAAACAACCAAACACCTAGCGACGTCGGCGGCGCGTGGCTGTTGAGTTGCAGAGCGAGTGATCGGTTGTATGGTAGGAGGGGAACTCTGATTAGCACCGTTTGCTTTGTTACGTCTGGCTCGAGACGCTGGAATGCGCTTCTCTCCGGGAGTCTTCGGAAGTGGTGGCTCTTTGAACCCTCTAAAATCACAGATCCAGGCTAGGCACACAGACAACCAGCTGGATAGCAGAACGGCTTCAGATCCAGGGTTTAGGCGCTCGTACCAAAAAGGTTAATGACAAAAAACGCAATACCAGAAAGAGCTCATTTCTCCAGAAAAAAACTAAATTTTTCCTGACTGACCGAAAAATTCCTCAATTTCTTCACTAAATTTTAAATTCTGACCTGCCCAGGTTACGCACAAACCTTGGAACAAGGCAAAACTAATCAACGTTTATTCAGCATCAGAAAATGAGCTCAAAAAGCTGTCCAATCAAGCAACATACTTTAACACCGTTTGTTCGTTTGGGCGAAAATAAATTCATTCATTCATTCACACTTTTAGCTTTTTAAGGGAAGCAAACGAACGCCTGCCCAACCTTAGTTTGGCTGAGCAGTTTGTCGAGACCCAGAAAAAGTAAATGGTTCAACAGGAACCTTTCCCTATGCAAGGCAAGAAACTGACTGGTGACTGGAGAACAAGTCTCTGCGAATGGTCTCCTCTATTTCCTTCAACCAGTCGTCATGTTGTCGGGCCGATGCCTCGAACCGTTCAAGGCATTTACCGTACTCCGCCTCAGCGGCGCGCAGCCAAGGCAACCGAGCCACAAACATCTCGTAAGTGACTTCTTTCTTCTTTGGCGTCTTGCTTCTAAAACAAGACGCTTATACTCAGTTAAGTTCAGTTTGTTGCACGCCCATAAACATTTAGCCTTCTACCCAGTGTATTTGTTACATTCACAAAAAAGGGCTTAGGTCACTACTAGTTGGTCAAGAAAGTGAACACGATATTAATGCAAATATTACTGCTGCTGAGATGAGATAAGCAGATTTGATATGTAATTATATAGGGTATGCATGCATCAACACTGGGCAGACATGGGCAAAGGGGGGGGGGGGCTGATAGGGGGTTGGCCCCCCATCAGCCGGCCGCTACCCCCATCAGGAATTTTTGGGAAGAATTTTGCATAGAAAATTATGATAAAAATATGCCTGGAATAGGCGTGAATGAGCTCAGAATAGCTAATTTTAACTTATTTTAATGAAAAATAAGCCAAAAAACCCTGATTTTCGCCAAAAATCGGACTTTTTGGCTTACCACCCCCTCAGCCCCCCATCAGGCGCTCCTACCCTCCCTCAGCCCCCCTCAGGAATTGAAAATTCTACCCCCCATCAGCCGAAATGCTAGCCCATGTCTGACACTGGGTGTTGGTGAAATACAGGATATTCAAAAAAATTTAAGCGGATTTTTGGAAAAGTTCCGAATTCCGGTTTGGAACTGTGCTTGAGTTTCGATTCCGATCGGAACAAAAATCTGGTTCCGGTCGTTCGCTATGCGTTGCGTTGCTGAGCTTTTTTTTGCAAAAAAAACCTCTTTAAAAGCGTTTTTCGAAGGCTCATTTCGAAAAATTTTTATTTTAATCAAAGTATGGAAATTTTGTGAGGAAATCGCTGAATTTAGCCTCAGATATACATTAGCAGTGCATTACTATCAAATTCATGCCTGTATAAGTTTTGAAGGGCAACAGCCACTCTGTGAGCAATACTGCAGGTAGAATATCTCAGGCTGCAACACTATGTTTGAACCAAAGTATCAGCTTTTGTATTTAAGTTGCTTCTTATGCATCCTTCCATCTGCTACAAGCCAGACATGGGCAAGCATTTCCACTAAGATGGTGGTAAATTTTCAAATCCTGAGGGGTCTGAGGGGGTAGCGGCGGCTGATGGCTGGGGTTGAGGGGATGGTAAACCAAAAAGTCCGATTTCACCAAAACGCTTTTTGGACTTCAAAAAAATTTTTACAATTCTACACAGCTGAAGATATTCTGTGCGAGTTCCTTTATTCCCCCGACATACATGGGCCGGAAAAATCAGGAGGGGGATTTGAGGATCTCTGGGGGGTAGAGATGTTCCTTTTCCGGAAAAAAATGTCCGCCAGAAATTTTCCGGAAAATTTCCGGAAATTTCCCGGAAATTTTCCATAATATTTTTCCAATTTTAAAAATTTGAGAAAACGCCAGAAATGGGCTCCTTACAGGTCCTAGATAATTCTAGACAGCTTTTTTGTTTTTTCTATGCATTATAATATTTTTAACAACAGATAGAGTTTAATTCAGACCAGACAAGAGAGTTCAACCGACAAATGACTGCAAACATGTAATGTATCGGAAGCTAACAACGCAACAACAGCCTATGTATCGAGATCGGAAGCAGATTCTAAACTGTCATCAAGGGAAATGTCAACGTCAGAATCGGTGTTCTGAACAGTATCGGCACATTTTTCACTATCTTCTTCTCTCGGCCTAGGGGCTTGTTTCATTCTAGAAGCACCACTTCTCTTCTCACTCGCTAAAGCAAAGGCACGTTGTGCTTTATGTAGGCCAATTTGTCCACCCGTCCAGCCTACAAATGTGCAATTTTTAGTTTGAAAATTGTGATTTTTATCTTACAGCAAGTCGATTTCGTCTCAGGGTGTGAATGTTTCCTCTGATAGACCAGTTCTGACCACTTAATCAGGAACAAAAGTGAGAGCTTGCCGAACAAACTGAACCTAATACGGAAATGCAACTAGAAATAGACCTGATTCACGTTTCTTTGATCGCATTAAGAGCGCTAAACGCGTCAGGTTCATTAAAAAGCAGTAATGAATATTTTTCCTTTTTTTCCATTTTTTTCCGACCCCCTAGGAAAATTTCAGGAAGTTTTCCGGAAAATTTCCTTTTTTTCCATTGGAAATTTTCCATGGAACATCTCTACTGGGGGGTCCCGGAAAATAGTCCAAAAACGCCTATTTTTGCCTTAAATAAGCGAAAATGTCGTCCCTCTGGGAGGGGGGTATGGCCGGCCGAGGGGGTGGTAATGGCCGGCGAGGGAGGGGGTAAACCTCACCCTAACCCACCGCGGCCCATGTATGTATGATTTCCAAGTGTTATTGCGGTTAAAATTGGTTTTGAAACGCCAGCCAGCTGGCTAAAGCGATAAAGAAAATGGGGAAAATGTCTCAAAGAAGGAATGGATACTTTTCTGAAAAAAACTTCCTTCTGTTTTTTGAATTTCTCTTATATAATTTCCGATAGGTTGGCCAACTACGCTCTATGGCGTTGGTATATTGCAAAGGGTTAATATTCGATTCGGTCCATAAACAAACAAAAGGTCTGAGCTTGTGAAACCCTTCTGTTTATGCGAATCACCCTGTACTATTATTGTACGCAGGGAACAGGCCAAGTCCTATCTTGGTCAATTACAGTACGAGAGAAGACAGAAGTAGAACCAAACCAACTTACAGTGACGCATTGATAGTGCTTTCGTTCTCGTGTCCAGTTAGCACCTTATCGTTGAACGAAAAGTGCAAGCTCACGTCCAGACCCATCGCATCGGCGCTGCTTTCCACTAAAAGCACTGAGGTTGCCGCATCAGCAGACAGAGAGATGGAACACAACTTACAGTAAGCGGCCACCTCTGTGCCGGCCCGTAATCGTCGGCCCTGCGGCGTAAAATAGTAAATGTCGCCGTACCTGCTGCTTTTGTTAGCTCGAACGCGCAGCTCGCGGCGCCAACCTATAAGTTGCGCAACATAATCCAACCGTACAACAGTGCATCTGCCGCACCCATCTTAGACCAGACCGGACCGGACCGGACCGGACCGGACCGGACCAGACCGGACCGGACCGGACCAGACCAGACCAGACCAGACCAGACCAGACAAGACCCCTCCTATTTTTCATGCAAGTAATTTTTTCAACAAATCTTTTACAGATGAAACAATATATTGGGTATTGGGCTTATTGGGGTATTTTCCGATATTGGGTATTGCGTTTTTACCCCCAGTACCCAATAATATTTTAGACTAGATATTTTGAAGATTTTTGGTTTTTTGCCAGATTTTATTTGAAAATTGGCTATTTCATAAGGAGTTATAGTTGAATAAAATGAGTCCAAATTCATCTTGATTATAGGTGGTGCTACCATTTATGGCTTCATAGTAGTTCCATGCTATAACTTTTTAAGACTGGTTTTCTGTAATAACCGACTTTTTCATGAGCCCATAGGTACAGTTGCCCCAACTTTGTTGGATCTTTGAACTTTATATATCGTTGGATAGCCCTTCCCTCACATAGTAAGAAACCACATTTGAATTTTTCAATTTCCCACCCTCTTTTGAAAAACGATGGGAAAACGCCAAAATTGGTTTTCCGACCATAACTTCTGAACGAAGCAACATTTTGTAAAACTAGGCACACCATTGAATTCCTCGGGAAATTCTGCATCAGACAAACTATAAACTTATTTTATGCAATGAATTTTTTTACCCGAAAATTTTAAATTTATACTTTCATAAGAACAATTTTTTGGGTTTTTGACCGATTTCATGGTCTAAACCTGAAAGGCCACAGAATTTTATTTGTTGTTTTGGAAACTAACTCTATTTAGCATCGAATTAACACCTTAATTTGAAAATCGGAATGTACCCCTTTTTCGCTATTTTGCATTTTATGGTGCCCACTCACTCAAATCCACCAACTGTCAATCAACGATTTTCGGCCATAACTCATGAACCGAGAGGCGCACATCAAAATCGAATACACCATTCGATTCGACATCAATTTCTGCATCAGATGCACTGTTATTGTTAGACTCTACTTGAACGTTTAGTAAAAAAGTTCGATCTACTTATTTTCCTTAGTTGATATTAGCAATCACTAGCTCAGGTTTTTGATTATTTGTGGCTTGTATGTGCGATGCCACAGAATTTTATCAGCTGTTTAGAAAACTAACTGTATTTAGCATCGAATTAACCCATTAATTTGAAATCGGAATGTACCCCTTTTTCGCTATTTTGCATTTTATGGTACATACTCACAGAAGGTGGTCAACTGTAGATCAACAGTTTTCGGCCCGTAACTCATGAACCGAGAGGCGCACTTCAAAATATTCTACCCCATTCGATTCGCCATTAATTTCTGCATCAGATGCGCCAATAGTAGATACTCTACTTGAATTTTTAGTGCCAAAATTTGGATCTTTTCCTTTTCCATAGTTGACCTTAACTAAACAGGCATTATGTTACACTAGGTTTTATTGTGATTTCTAACGCATAGCTGTGTGTTTGTTTAATAGGCTCTCATTCTATTGTTTAGAATGCGTTTTTAAACTAAACTTAAAAATCCACTTGCCAGTGTACTTTTCCCAGACAATTAAAAACCAGAAGATTGATAACTAGCGCCTGTCTAAATGATGCAACTACACCTTCTCCTTTGGGTACGGTTTTGACCAAGGCGCCTGTATGTGAAACACATGGCACAAGTATCTCAGCAAGGTGCTCAGTCAGCATACATGTAACAGCTCCGGGCCGACCTGGGGGAGGGGGGTAGGGGGGGTTTCGCCCAGATAGGGGTCCCAAATTTCAAAAAGCTCCAAAACGCCTGGAAATGCGTTTTTAGCCCGTTTTTTTCAGTAAGGACGCTAAAGATCGCTATTTTAGGCTGCCAAATAGCGTTTTAGAGCTAAAAACAAGCAAAAAATGAAAAAAATGGCTTCCAAAAAAACCGATTTCTCTTAAATATTAGCAGTGGAAACGCCAAATTCGGTTCCCAAAGGCTTTTCAAGTGAATTTTAGGCTAAAATTTAGTGATTTCTGAGCCAGTTTGTTAGTACTGGGAGTCACTACTAGTACTTGTATTTTTGGGTCGGGGGTCACTTAACCTCTCTCCGGGGTGGGGGGCGGTGAGTGAGGGGGGCTTGGCCTTTTCAGCAAGGGGGTAACCCCCAAACACCCCTAGTACATGTATGTCAGTCAGTATTCAAGAACCCACAACCGCGTTCTAAGCAAAGTGATCACATTTATCGATTCTTATTGGTACAGTGACTATTTGCCCTGTTCTGTGTATAGCTAGGATACCTGGTCCAAGTGTGATCAAACCATGTACACGTAGTTAAGATAACGTGCAGAAAACGTCAAACCAATCAAATTTCCTTTTGGCAATGGCCAGATAAGAATGAAAGTACTGTTGTATTAATTCAGTAAGCTTAGTTTGTATATGGAAAAGGAAAAGATCCAAATTTTGGCACTAAAAATTCAAGTAGAGTAACACTGATGGCGCATCTGATGCAGAAATTAATGGCGAATCGAATGGTGTAGAATATTTTGAAGTGCGCCTCTCGGTTCATGAGTTATGGGCCGATGCAGTTGACCACCTTCTGTGAGTATGTACCATAAAATGCAAAATAGCGAAAAAGGGGTACATTCCGATTTCCAAATTAATGGGTTAATTGGATGCTAAATACAGTTACTTTTCTAAACAGCAAATAAAATTCTGTGGCATCGCACGTATAAGCCACAAATAATCAAAAACCTAAGCTAATGATTGTCAACATCAACTAAGGAAAATAAGTAGATCCAACTTTTTTCACTAAACGTTCAAGTAGAGTCTAACAGTAACAGTGCATCTGATGCAGAAATTGATGTCGAATCGAATGGTGTATTCGATTTTGATGTGCGCCTCTCGGTTCATGAGTTATGGCCGAAAATCGTTGATTGACAGTTGGTCGATTTGAGTGAGTGGGCACCATAAAATGCAAAATAGCGAAAAAGGGGTACATTCCGATTTTCAAATTAAGGTGTTAATTCGATGCTAAATAGAGTTAGTTTCTGAAACAACAAATAAAATTCTGTGGCCTTTCAGGTTTAGACCATGAAATCGGTCAAAAACCCAAAAATTTGTGCTTATGAAAGCATAAATTCAAAATTTTTTGGTTACAAAATTCATTGCATAAAATAAGTTTATAGTTTATCTGATGCAGAATTTCCCGAGGAATTCAATGGTGTGCCTAGTTTTACAAAATGTTGCTTCGTTCAGAAGTTATGGTCGGAAAACCAATTTTGGCGTTTTCCCATCGTTTTTCAAAAGAGGGTGGGAAATTGAAAAATTCAAATGTGGTTTCTTACTATGTGAGGGAAGGGCTATCCAACGATATATGAAGTTCAAAGATCCAATAAAGTTGGGGCAACTGTACCTATGGGAAGTTGGTATTTACAGAAATCACGTCTTAATAGACTTTTAGAGCTCAAAAAAGACGGGCAGAGCAGAGCAGATGAGTATAATACCAAAATCTAAAGGTAGTCTGAGATCTTGCATGTCGACCGTGCTGCGCACTGGAGTTGACGACAGGCGTTTCGACGCTTCTTCTGCTTTTGTTTTTTTCGGCTCTTCCTGGCTAAGACTCTAAAATTAAGAGCATTTTTAGAAGATTCTTACTATACAGCAGAAGGTTAACTGCGAGTGCGAGCACGTACATAAGTACAACTGTAAAACGTCTCTGAAAGACATGAAAGTCGCTTTGAACCAAGTGGCGTTTTTTTAGTTTGTATAAAGCCGCAAGACGGTTTCCATATTTCTCCATACAGCAGAACAGAATTAAGACAGTCAGGCACGCCAGTCCCATATATGGTACCAGCAGGATGTGGTACCCCCACGTTTGGGGACTGTTGTGTTCATATGGTACCGGCACCCAAGGCGATGGGTATGGTATGGGTACCATATAGTGCTGGTACCATTATATTGTATGGTGCCCAGTACCATAAACGGCGTTATGTGTACAACTCTCCAACCATTTGTCCAAATAACCGCTCAACTTTTCGAGTTAATCAAAAATGCCCACGATAATTTTTCACATTCTTATAGTTCATGTATTGGTCTATCAGGTCCACCATATAGGCAGACATGGGCTAGCATTTCGGCTGAGGGGGGGTAGAATTTTCAATTCCTGAGGGGGGGCTGAGGGGGGTCGGAGCTCCTGAGGGGGGCTGAGGGGGTGGTAAGCCAAAAAGTCCGATTTTTTGCTAAAATCAAGGTTTTTTGGCTTGTTTTTCATTAAAATAAGCTAAAATAAGCTATTCTGAGCTCATTTACACCTAATCCAGGCATATTTTTATCATAATTTTCTATATAAACTTCTTCCAAAAAATTCCTGAGGGGGGGTAGCGGCCGGCTGACGGGGGGTAGGTCAGAGCCTGAGGGGGGTCAACCCCCCCTCAGCCCCCCCTTTGCCCATGTCTGCATATAGGGTAGTTTACACTTCCCTTTACACCACCTACTGTATGTACGTACCCGGTGGCGCTTGGACGATTTCCCGGGGCTCTTCTTTTCAGCAAGCCAACTACTTTTGCCGGGCGCATGCGCGTCTTTGCTCTTTGAGCTGATTGTCGGCTACAAACGGCAAGAATAATGCTCCAACTGTGTGAAAATCTTGCAAAGTACATACGTATATAGGGTGCCAAACAATGATCATAGCACCCCTGACTTTTCATTTTTTGGGCCTAAACGGGTCGAAACAGTTGGTGCAGTGGTTTAGGCAGCAAAGCCAGTATGCGTGCGCCCGTCCTCTGGGCGGGGCAAGTTTCTTGCCGCAAACAGTTGGTCGTCGGAAAACAAAGCCCCACCCACCCAGGTCAGCGAAGGCTGGTCACTGCGAGTAGGTAAATGGCAACCGAACTGGATTTGTCTGCTGCGTTGGAGAAGAAGATCAATGACGTCAGAAGTTGTCTGAGAGACCACACTGCCGGGAGCCCTCTGGCATACTTTTTTTCCAAAGACAATTCACATATAGTTATATACGGTAGCTCAGGCCATCATGATGACCATCATCAACTTCTTCAGACCGCAATTCAAATCAATTCTTTGTGCAATACTTACCTAGGAACAATAAGGGGTACCTAATTTTGTTTCCTTCCTCTCTTTGAACAGGAGTATGAAATGGCCAAAATCAATTCACATGGTCCTAGACATTCGACAAATAAGATAGACAAAAAGCCTCCTCTCCTCGATTAGGTGAGTTCGTTTCGTTCTTTTTCGGCGCGCGGGCACAAAGGTGCGTAGTTGGCAGCTAAGCAGTCATCAGTCTCTCACCTCTCTTCTGAAGCAAAAGGAAATCAATGCAAAACAAACACAAACAAAGACAGACAACCGGCAAGAGGCTGGAACGAAAAGGCACCACACACCATACACACCACCCACCGGACAAAAAAGAAAAAGAAAAATTGATCACTTCAAATTTTCCGCTTTCTGTCTCCGTAATAGGACACTGCCCCCAGCCGATCTACTAGACAACCAACAGGCACGCGTCGTCTCAACTAGGGATGCAAATGGTATAAAAAATACCAAATACCAAATACCAAATAGTAGATGGTATTTTCTATACCAAATAATACCAAATAATACCAAATAATTCCAAATAGTTGGTAAACAGGTCGCTAGCTGTTTGAAATGAGCGCAAAGTCACACTTTTTGTTTCTACAGCAAAAATCATAAGTTTTGCCTCAGTGGAAGAGTTTTTGTTGCATGTAAAAGAAATCTAGTCATGCCGAGAAAGAAAACGAGTAGAGTTTGGGTGTTTTTCACTGACTCGGGAAATGGGCAAGCAGCACGTTGTGACGTTTGCGGTCTAGGCTCGGTCTCGATTAAGGGGCCGTCCATAAACGACATCGTTCCAAAACCCAGATTTTTCGGAGCCCCCTTCCCCCAAAATCGCCTTGCGTCCTTTCATGGGGGCCCACTCCCACTTTTTGAGAATTTTCCATGAATGGTTGTTATAAGCTAAACTGGTCAGAATTCCTTGTTCTTTTGTTGCTCAGAAACGGTAAAGAGACGTCTTGTTCTGCGTATCTGCATTGTTAAACTTTTAGTAAATTAGAAATAACGAGAAAACTCTGAACAGAAGCGCTCTGACAGAGTATACAGTGCAAAATATGCAGAATTTATCGCTTAAAAGCTAATTGTTTAGTTATTTAAACTATTTGGTATTATTTGGTATTATTTGGTACAAAAAAATACCAAATACCAAATAATACCAAATACCTAGAAAATACCAAATAATACCGAATAATACCAAATAATACCGGATACCATTTGCATCCCTAGTCTCAACGCCCCTATGCGGGCGCGCATTCGTAGTCAGCCCGCGGCGCAGCACAGATTTCAGCGGCAAATTCAAACGCAGCCAAACCAAGCAACCAAACCAATAATAGGTCCACTTACTGTGCGTGGTTGTCCTGTCCGTCTCTAAACACATACGCCCGGTTAACACTACGAAATAATAAATAAGAAATAGTGGCCTTATTTCTTATTTCGCACCGGTTCACACCTGTGCAATATGAAATAAGAAATAGCCACGAAATAAGAGTTGCCGCCGTTTTTTCGTCTGAAAAAAGAGTTTTCTTTCACTCTAAGCGTATAGCATGTCAAAACAAAATCTGAAACGACTGTCTAAGACGAAAAGTGGTCAGAAACCTATATGTCACGATGACGGAGTGGTGGGCTAGCAGGCAAGACTGACAATCAGAGGCGCCTATCTGAGCCGGTCCAGTCCAGTATGTGTGACCCTAACGCGGTCAGTAATACAAATTAGAATACAGCATACACTCACTGGTCAAACTCAATCACACATGAAGAAGAAAGAAAGAAGAAAGAAAGTTTATTGTTAGCAAATGAAATACAGTACAGTATACGCCCAACAAACCGGACTGCAACACAGAGCGGGCTGGGCCGCTAAACGGCTACCAATGCCCTACCCTTCAAATGAGGTGTTAAGTGGTAATCGTCTAGAGCTTTACGAAAGCTGCGTGCCTTTCTACTATGCCATTAGGTAAACTATTCCAGATTGAAATAACTCTCACAGCAAAGAAGTGTTTTCGCAAATCTAATCTGGCTTTAGGCAAGTACAGTTTGTACATGTGACCTCGGGTAGACGTATAATGAGCATAAGCAAAAATGGCCTCAGCGGGAACATCCACCAATCCATGTAAAATTTTATATACCATGACAAGGTCTATAATAATGCGTCGTTTCTCTAACGACTCAAGTTTTAGAACAGATAAACGTTCAGCGTATGGAACAGTGTTGTTCCCAGTAAATTTACTGAGTAAAAGTTACTCGGTACTTAGTTATTTTGAATTAAAGTAAGTACTTTTACTTACCGGTAAAAAGTTTAGTAAATTTTACTTACTGAATACCGAGTTTCAATTTTGAATTACTCAATTAGAAAAAAATTCGGTAAACTCGGTACTCGGTAATTTACTGTGTTGTTTACTGAGTAAAAGCTTCTGCAATAGGTTGCTCGCCGCACCTGTGCAAGAAAATATACGGTTTTTCTTTCGCTACTAGATCTGCTAACGACGAAAACACACAATTTTTGCCAATTTTTTGCAATTTTCACAGCTTGCATAACCTAAGCTTTCTTTGCGCGGCAGAATTGAAAACAGACTATCAGACGCAAAGACTACATAAGTAGAAACTATATCACAGTTAGCTATGTTTTGATTGACGTTTTTTGCATCAGTCTGATGAACTGTAAGGAAATGGCGAAAATTAGAACAAATTTTCACCTACCAATTTGGCCAAGCTTTTCATCTAAAGCCACATCCTCTAGTCGCTATGTATAATGTGCATATTTTATGGCTTTCCTTGCATGCCAATTAGCACAATAAATAATGTAAAATAACAAAAAACATGATTAACATTCTGAAAAGTCGAGCTACATTATCTTAACTCATCAATCAGCAATGAAAAAGGATTCTAGTAGCTAAAAGTTATATCACAGTCAGGCACTTATGCCGTTTATAGTACCGGTTCCTTGGGTAGTGGTACCATACCATATCATATATGGTTCCCCCACATTCGGCGACTGTGGTGGTACCGGAGAGTGCTGCATTGGGTACCCGGGTACACTAACCAGCACTTAGCATTTTCCGCAACAAAAATGAGATCCAGATAGTGTACCCGGTACACTAACTGGCACGTAGCCAAATCATGTTAAACTGCTTGTTTTCACCATTTCTGAGCAAAAATGCAATTTTCCAATCGAGATTACTGTTTCTGCCATGAAAATGAGAGTGGTTGGTCAAAGTTTCCATTCTTGTGAGGTTTGTACAGGGTTGTATATTTTTCCGAAAAAACCTCGGCCTGTTTTTTTCCAGTTTTTTTCCGGTTTTTTTCCGGTTTTTTCCTAAATCGCGGAAAAAAACTCCAGCCCAAGTTCTGAGTATCCCAAGCTGGTTTTATGATTCCTAACGCTTTCTAGCGCCTTCCTCAGTCTTGTTAGACCAGAAATACACGTGTTACATTGATATAAATCACGAAACAGGCATGAAACAGTGCCTGACAGGTTCCATAAATAACGCTATATGCAAATTTTCTTACAGCAGTTTGCATTTTTGTTTTTTCATGCCAAATTTGGTCTTTTTTGTTGTTTTTCTAACAGTTTTGAGTCAGTATGGCCTATTATACATAGCAAAAGTCCATTTTTTAAACGAAAAATGACGTAAATTAGCTATTTTTAGCTTGAGTTTTTTTCCGCGATTTATGTTTTTTTCCGACCCTTAGGAAAAAAACCGGTTTTTTTCCGGAAAAAAACAGTTTTCTTCCGGTGTTTTTTTCCCACCTCACATCCCTGGGTTTGTATAAGTAAAAACGGTTGAAAATTCGCAAAAAATATACGTAGACCTGCTTTAAATCTACCGTAATGTTGGAAATCTTGGACACCCATGGCATAAAACCTGTCTCCAAATAGTGTACCCCGGGTACACAATCCGGCACTAAGTGCCAGTTAGTGTACCCCGGGTACGCTATCTGGAGGGGTACCCTATGCAGCACTCTCCGGTACCATATATGGTACCGCTACCATACATTGTATATGGTACCGCTACCATACATTGTATATGGTACCGTCACCATATATGGTACCCCTACCCATGGCCATGGGTCCCGGTACCATATATGGTGTCGGTGCCATACACGGCGTTAAGTGTCCAACAGCATCAGGTAAACATTTTTAGATAAAGTGTATAATTCTGAATTTTGAAGGTTTTACCGAGTTTACTGAATTGTTTACTGAGTACTTACCGGGTTTTCTTTGAAAAACCCTGTACTTACTCGTACTTACTGAATTTCAAAAAATCTGGATTTACTTACTGAATACTTACCGAGTTTTAGAAATTTGAGCTAGGCACAACACTGGTATGGAAGAGACTCGAGACCGGGGACACGTCTGGTAAACAATCTTTGAACTCGTTCCAACAAGTCAATATCTTTCAAGAGATAAGGGTTCCAAACTTCACTAGCATACTCTAGCTTTGGACGGACAAATGCTTTAAATAATTTCACCAAAAATGAATTTGTCCTGGTTTCAAACGAGCGGAAAATTAAGTTAACCAACTGAAATCCTTTTAATTGTCTCTGCATGAGAAAACGGGCCAACCAGCGGGTCAAAAAAAAATTCAAAATCACTTATATATTTTGTACAACAGATATTCTAAATCAGTTTTTGATGAGAAAAACGAATCTAACGTCCGAATTTCGCTATCTCGATTTGCACAGGAGTTATGGAGGGGGGAACGTTTAGAGGCAAGGCAAATTTTTCCTTCCGAATTTATAGGATTGAACAGTTTTATCTTATCAAAACGGGGTTTCTGAATCTCATGACGCCCTTCATTTCCACGGGAAACCTCAAAAAGTGCGATTTTTTGGCACCTGAAAATTTTCAATCACACTTTTCTCAAAAACTGTACGTGCCAACTATGAGCTTTTCAAGCATCAAATAGTCCAGGACATAAGCTATCGATCCATTAAAAAATATTGGGGGGTCATCGTTGGTAGACGGGCACTTCATACCCTCTGAAGTTTGGGTGGTCGTCAAAATTTTGCATTTTTCGACTTTTTCGGTCTGAACCATCCTCTTCAAATGAATGCCATTCTGTCAAACCGAGCCCAATCGCAACATGGTTTATGGTGCCGAAAAGAGCTCGCTTCACAGATTAATTTGATATATAGATGTTACGTACTACTGCCAGTATATAACCCGCAAAATTAAAAAGAAATTTTGGTAGAGTCTAGAAATAGAGTATTTTGGTTTACTCGTGTTCAGCAGTTCTGTGACACTGCATGGATACTCTGTAAATTGCTTTGCGTAATTAGTGTGACCCCTGACGCATTTTTTTGGTTTACGCCCCTGGACCGAAAATCAGTACATGCAGTACTGTCAACTTTGTTGCCTACCTGACTTACTAAACTGCATAATTTCTCCCCATTCATGCAAATTCTACTGCCCCCACTGAGCTGCGCACTTTATTAAACAGACGCAATAATACTTGATGTAACTGAATATCCATCGAAAACAGTGAATGAAAAAGTTCCGGTTCCGGTACCCTTTTTCACCGGAACCGAACCGGACCGGAACCGGAACCGCCAGTTCCGGCCGGAACCGGAACCGGAATTCCGGTCGATAGCTACTGGCATGCAATGGGTCAAATTGTCGAATGACTATCGAATTAGCTACGTTCATAAGTATTTCAAAAATTTCAAACCATAAACAACATTTGCCTATACAGTATATCCTACTAAGCTACATGTATCCAACAAAAGCGAACATTTCTAACATTGCTGCACTGCCTAGTCTGTTGCAGTACGAGCAGGTCCACCAAGATCAAGGACAGCTTGACAGAACACCAAATTAATTACGATAAGAAAAACTGGGTGCCAATCGTGTTTCCGAAATGCAACCTCTGTCCGATGCATGCTGTGGTATTCAGATATAAAGTACAGAACACGTAATTGCAACAACAAGATGTACTGTGCAGGCAAATATGAAGACATTTGTCCAGGTATCTATTGCATTTAGTTCCTCCTGAGTTTACTCATTGGACTCAGGACCATTGTCGGCAGCATGGGCTAAAGCAATCTTTTGTTTCTGGCTTCAAAATGCGGAAAGTTTTGTTGAATTTTTTTGGTTTCATAAAAAATTAAAGCCCTTTTCAAAATTCACTGAATTCTGTGTTTTTCTTGCGAACTTCTTTATATTGATGAGTCGGAGCGCTTTGGGCATCCAGACCAATTGCTGTATGTAGAAGAGCCAAAGCTCTGTAGTACGGTGTAAACTAGTCTGTGCAACGGGTAGGGTACAGTTCGGTGTGGCCGGTTGGGTGTGGGCCGTTTTGGTGCGGCCGGTTCGGTGTCGACCGGTTGGGTGCGTGTCCCGTTTCGGTGCAGGGCCAGTTCGGTGTGGGTCGGTTCGGTGTGGGCCGGTTGGGTGCGACATAGTTCCGGTAGGTCCGTGTGGTGCTTTGAGTGTGACCTGTATATAGTTCCAATTAAGAGGCTATTGAGAGGTGTCAATCACTCACACAATAGATCTGAGACAGCATGGCTTATGCCGGAAGGCATCAATTAAGCAATTGTTTGTTTGGAAAAGCAAATTGATTTAGTCAGGTGCTGAACTTAACGCCTGTTGATGGAACCTACCAGACTTTTTGCTGTAATTTTGTAATGGATGATAGTATTAGATAATTTTAGACTGAACGCTGATCTAGCACATACATGCCGCAGCGCAAGCAGACTATTTTCTATTTGTAGTGCTGTTTGATACAAATTTGTGCAGCGTTTAAGTGTAGCTTTACATCACTACCTATTGTATATGATGGCTTCCGGCATAAGCCATGCTGTCTCAGATCTATTGTGTGAGTGATTGAAACCTCTCATTAGCCTCTTAATTGGAACTGAACAGGTCACACTCAAAGCACTACACGGACCTACCGGAACTATGTCGCACCCAACCGGCCCACACCGAATCGACCCACACCGAAGCGGCCTTGCACCGAAATGGGACACACCGAACCGGCCGCACCCAAACGGCCACACCGAACTGGGCGGCACCCCTGTGCAACAGTCACTGATTGTCGCGTCTTGGCCACGGATAGTTTACGCTATCCCGTGTGTCACGGCGGCCCCGGCATCCGTGAGAGCGGTTGTTTGTGGGTTCGAAACCGGTCGAAGCGACTGGAAGTAGTCGACGTAAAGCCCAACCCAGACCGCCGAAAGCCGGTGATGGCCAGTAGGTAAATGGGAACCGAACCGGCGCTGCCGTTGCACCCAATGGCAGCAAAGGGGAGGGTTGTTTGTAGACAGGGCTACCCCATTGAAGGGCTCTGAAAAGAGCGAGGGGTGTCCTGAGCTGTCCGAAAGGACAGTGGAACTCATAAACAAACAAACAACAAACAAACT
>JASANB010003434.1:0-11014 GCA_030248155.1 Sabatieria punctata
TAGAGAATGGTGACAGTTAGTAACAAATTGCTAGCTACAAGTAGGATGCCTTCCAGTGACATGAGTGAGGCGGACGCCAAACTTGCCACTAACATGGCTGGCGACGTTTCGTTGGCCATCGATTAACGTTGCACCCTTGGTTCAGCAGGCTGACTGATGTGTTTTCCACCTTGTCAACAACAAATCTCGCCTGAGAACGATATTACTAATGAAGTCTGAGTTCGTTGAATCCGAACAAATATGAGCTTCAGCTCTTGATTAAAATATGCTCTCCGCTCCTGACTGATAATGCTAAATTTGTATGCAAATCGCAGGACAAATGCAAAAAAACGTTTGTTGATGAAAGCTCCAGAAGCATCAGCAACAAACATCTCTGCAAGTAACAACTGTAACAAGTAAACAACAAAGTATCGGCAAACTAGATACTCGATGTCGATGATTTACTGAGTTGTTTACTGAGTGAAACGCCCTGCAATAGGTGGCTCGCCCGCCGGATTCGTGTAGAGAAGAGAAAAAAGAGAACAGGAATATACAGGGTGTGTCAAAAAAAAACAACCCAGCAGAGTTTTTGCTGTAGCAATCGCAAATCTCGACCGATTTGAATGAATCCTTTTTTAAATGAAAGATAAATAAATTCTTGAAAGACTGATGTACCGTTTATTAAGATAGCCTGCTTAGTTCCTGAGATATTTGTACTCAAAGGCAAAACAGAGATTTTGGCAATGAACAAGAGTGATAAAGAACAACCAAGCAGATTTTTCACTTTTGCAACAATGAATCTGAACCGATTTGAATGAACCCTTTTTTGAATGAAAGACTGATTAATTCTTCAAAGATTGGTGCAATTTTCATTGAGATTCACAGTTTAGTTCTTGAGATATTTGCCTTCTAAGTCGAAACAGATTTTGGCAAAGAACAAGAGCCATTCCGTTGCATTTCATAATAAAGCAGATTCCTGCTGCTGGGGCTAATGATACTTTAGTGTTGAAGTAAACCGAGTTTCTGTGTCACCAGTAAAGCCTCCAACAGCCTTTGGCAGTAACAGGAATCCGTTTTATTACGAAGTGCAGAATAATAAAAAAATCCCTCTTGTTCACTGCCAAAATCACTGTTTTGACTTTGAGAGCCAATATCTCAGGAACTAAGCAGAGCACATTAATGAAAATTTTAGCAATCTTTTAAGAATTTATTTATCTTTCATTTAAAAAAGGATTCATTCAAATCGGTTGAGATTTGTGGTTGCTACAGCGAAAAATCTGCTGGGTTGTTTTTTTTGGCACACCCTGTAATTCACATGGAAATTAGTAAATCAACCAAACAGGTGGAGGGGACACAAAATAGGGAACACCCCAGATAATGCATGTATGCAGAAGATACACGGTTTTCGAGTTTTTAGCGGTGCGTTTTGTTTGCGTATTACAAATTTCTTTTATTAAAAAAAGAAATAATGTACAGGGTACACCAAAAAAACAAGCCAGCAGACTTTTCACTTTTGTAACCATGAATCTCAACCGATTTGAATGAATCCTTTTTTGAATGAAAGATTGATAAATTCTTCAAAGATTGGTGCAATTTTTATTGAGATTCACAGTTTAGTTCTTGAGATATTTGCCTTCCAAGTCGAAACAGATTTTGGCAAAGAACAAGAGCGATTCCGTTGCATTTCATAATAAAGCAGATTCCTACTGCTTGGGCTAATGATACTTTAGTATCGAAGTAAACCGAGTTTCTGTGTCACCAGTAAAGCCTCCAATAGCCCTTAGCAGTAGTAGGAATCCGATTTAATACGAAATTTGTTTACTTTGAACTATACAGTATAGTAACTCCTAAAACTTAACCTAGAATTGTTTAATCTTCAAAAGTTTCAATGTAAAAAAACATCTTTCGGAAAGACACCGCAAAAATAGACAAATACCCACTTTAGTTTGGTGTAAAATCAAAGTAGTTCTTTGTTTTTCTCTTGTTCTTCTTTGCTCCATCTCCATAAGAGAGGTATTGTACTGTATGCCATAATTTTCACTCTGACGAAAGTCTAGAATTTGCCTTGCATCAAGCAGAGGTTTGCTGACTGACACCTGTTATCAGTTCACAATTTTAGAGAAAAGGGTTGTTTGTCTTCTAAACAGCAAAAACTGAAACAAATTTATAAAATATTTAGTTGCGAACCTTTAAAAATGTGAAAAATATGCTTGAAAAGCCTGCTGCTTATAACAAAACGTAGTCATAGTCAAATGGTTTGACTACCTGGTCTTCGTTTGACTACGTATTTATGGTAACGAAGGTAGTCAAACTTTGACTTTGACTACCTGTCCGTTTGACTGCGATATCACAAAAGTATTAACTATGACTTTGACTTTGACTAGTAGTCATAACAACACTACATCAGGGACAGAACCCATCCGAGTTGGGCCGGTTGACCGGCTACATACCCGGATGGACTCTACTACAGTATCTCTGACCATAATAGAACCGATAGAACAATTGCATTGAACGTTACACAGCTGTTCTATGGACACGGGAATCGCAGTGTGCATTGGTGACTGGTAGTGATGAGGAGTTTATTGAACCTCAGTGAACTGATCTAAAACACTTGGTATGAATACTCGTCAAAGCATTCTGATTTCCCATGGAAATGTTTTCTCGCAGGAACATGACTGACTTGGAAGTTAGACTGCACTTTACTATACCGGAAGAACGAACAAGTAGACGATGAGAATTGAGAGCACAAGTATAAGATCAAAGTTTTCAGTCAGTCTCCAGTTGCAGGTTAGTGGACGTTGACTGTCACAGCTGGTGGTAGTTGGTGCATCGGTTCTGCGGGCTGCTCTTCCGGGATCACCTCTTCCATCTTCGGAGCCGGGGCGGCAACTGCTCGGCACGCGTCTGGCATGCAGTAGAGACGGTATAGATCAAAGCAGAGGTAGGCCAACACAAAGTACTGCAGCATCACTCACCACACACATTCAACAATAATCTCACACCTGCTACATGTACAATGTATATGGACTACCGTATACTTTCACTTTACTCCTCGGCTGAGAGTTATATGCATGTACTTGCTACAATAACGTTATTTAACAAGGCCCAAAAAGTGTCCAGTGTACTGTTGCTAAAAGTTGTTCTTTCGAGCAGCGGCCGATTTTATCTAGCAACTAGAGAAGTAATTGAACGAAATTGCAAAGGATGTCAGAGCAAAGCGATCGAATGCGGTCAGGCGATACGCGAAGTTGGCTGTCGCCATCCTGCTCGCTCAGCATTCTACCAGAGATGCTACAGTGCACGCCGCGCCATATCTGTCTGCCACTACTGAGAAAATGTTGTTGCGGATGCTGTTTCTCAGCTTCTCCACTACCACACTGTCGCAGCATTACTGAACGCACCAATGACTAGCCTAAGCACAATGTGCTGTTTTTAAACAGCAAACTCATCTCATAGAGAACAGCCGGCTGGTCGGTGCTAATATACAGGGTGTGCCAAAAAAAAACAACCCAGCAGATTTTTCGCTGTAGCAACCGCAAATATCAACCGATTTGAATGAATCCTTTTTTAAATGAAAGATAAATAAATTCTTGAATGATTGATGTAACGTTTATTAATGTACGCTGCTTAGTTCCTGAGATATTCACTCTCAAAATCAAAACAGTGATTTTGGCAGTGAACAAGAGGGATTTTTTATTATTCCACTGCACTTCGTAATAAAACGGACTCCTGCTACTGCTGAGGGCTATTGGAGGCTTTACTAGTGACACATAAACTCGATTCACTTCAACAGTAAAGTGTCATTAGCCCCCAGCAGTAGGAATCTGCTTTATTATGAAGTGCAACGGAATCGCTCTTGTTCTTTGCCAAAATCTGTTTCGACTTTGAGGGTAAATATCTCAAGAACTAAGCAGTGAATCTGAATAAAAATTGCACCAATCTTTGAAGAATTTATCAATCTTTCATTCAAAAAAGGAGTCATTCAAATCGGTTAAGATTCATGGTTGGAAAAGTAAAAAATCTGCTGGGTTGTGTTTATCATTCTTGTTCACTGCCAAAATCTCTGTTTTGACTTTGAGGGCAAATATCTCAGGACCTAAGCAGGCTATCTTAATAAGCGATTCATCAGTCTTTCAAGAATTTATTTATCTTTTATTTAAAAAAAGATTCATTCAAATCGGTTGCGATTTGCGGTTGCTACAGCAAAAAATCTGCTGGGTTGTTTTTTTTTGGCACACCCTGTAGCTATGCACAAACTGTTAGTACATCCTATTAGCAAAATTGAACAATTCTATAAATGTCTGGCGAGAATCTACGATAGCATCCAGTAGGTTAGTTGGCCAATGGAAGAACGATGAAGTAGAAGGAATCTGTTGAAGTTGAGACTGACTGACGACGTTTGTCCAAAATATACGTAGTACATGACCACTATTTTCCATCGTAAGGCATTAGGAGCTCTACCGATCGACCGATGGTAGGTGTTGTTGTAAATGTTTACCGCTCTTCTCAGCCACTCCCACCTATCTTCTCCAGCATCTTGAAATTTTTCTCCTTCAGCAGAGCTCTAGTTTCATGTCCTAGAAATTCCACTCCATTGTCCATATAGGCTTGTTGAATCTGTTCTTTGAAAGGAAATTTTTAGATCAGTTTCTTCATAGCATTGGCAACATTTTTCGAGGTGACTCGACGTAGCGTTGAATTGCAGCTAGTTTTGACAAATAATTAGGGTTCCGACGATATATCGATATCGATATCGAAAAGTCGATATATCGACCCTTTTTCCAATATCGATATCGATATCGATATCGCGATATTTCGCATCGATATTTTCGATATTTTTGTGTGCGGAAAAGTAGGAAAAAATAAAACTGACACCAAGTTTATTTCTCTGGAACAGTAAAAAAAACAGTTTTTCTGGACAACTCAGAAATCGATGGTATACAATGTAGTCAAAACCTAACAGTGGCATGATAGCTCTCAGAAACATCAATTTCTCGGCATTCCCAGCTTTTAGCCACAGCTTAGGTTCTTAAACGTCTGCCTGCAGCAACACTGAAGAGCTGCTCACTCCGCAGACTTGAAGCAGGAGGGCAGAAGCAGACATGGACTAGTATTTTGGCTGAGGGGTGGCAAATTTTCAAATCCTGTCGGGGTACCGCCGGACTGATGGGTGGTTGAAAGGATTGTAAGGAAAAAGTCGGATTTTTACTGAAGTTAAGCTAAAAATCGTCAAAAATCGCTAATTTGGCTGAAATACAGCTAAAAAGTGCTGTTTTGCAGGCGATTTTGGCAATTTTTGTGTCTGAAATTGTAAAAAATTGCAAAAATTTGCTCAAAAATTTACTTGCCAGAAAAATCGGAGGGGGGTCAGTGAAATCGTCTCAGGGGGGCATCCGGGGGGGGGGGCTGGCCTAAGTTGGGTGGGGGGCAGACCCCCCTGTTAGGCGTAGTGGAAATTCCTCCGATAGACACTCCTCCAGTGGAAATTCCTCCGGCCAGAACTCCTCTGGTTGATATTCCTCCGTGTGGAAATTCCTCCTGGTGGAAATTCCTCCGTTTTGAATTCCTCCTGGTGGAAATTCCTCCGTTTAAAATTCCCCCTTCTGAAATTCCTCCGTTTTGAATTCCTCCACTTAAAATTCCTCCGTTTTAAATTCCCCCGTTTTGAATTCCTCCTGATGAAAATTCCTCCGTTTTATATTCCTCCTAGTAGTGGAAATTCCTCCGAACATTATTCTTATTCCGAGGCCTTTTCTGTATCATTTTGCTTAGCATTGCACTTGATCTGTACCGTCTTTGGTCTCTGATTGACATGAGTTGACTGTTACTCTCCATATTAACGTGTGTATTATCTGTCAGTCAAGATAATTGGTCAATTATCGCCTGGGGCGGACAAAGGAACCGGCCAACTTGGAGATTCTTTGTTAATGAGCTTTTTGGATCTCCTACGCGCCTGTTGGCATAATATTGCTATGGCAGAGCGGGTTTTTGAATTCCACTATGATGCGGCAGGCTCAGAAAGAGAAAAGCCTCTCCTGACCTGCCGGCCGGGGTTACCGATACACTATAAAGAAACTGAATTCCGCTGCCAATCGTGTCATCTGGACCTGCGCGTCAACAAACCGGTGCAGAGGTCGCGTTTGGACCCATGGCGGAAAGCCCAGCTACGTGTTACCCCGCTCGGAGTACGAGCCCAGCTGCCTGTCCGGTTTGCCTGGAGTGAAAGCCAACAGTGAAGCGCAAAAGTTGGTCAAGGAGGTTCGGTGCAAGCCTTATCAAGCCTATTTCTTGTTTTTTGACAGTTATGCTATAAAAATGCCACTCTCTGAGATACTGTAGGCTACTCAGTGAATTATTCTATTTGTACGATTAAATTCAGTTAACGTAAACGGAAACGGGACCTACAGTAGGTATTGAACCCATCTCATGGACACCGGCCGGCCTAATTTCTGTGCGCACAGAGCACGCTCTTAAACTGTTCAGCGGCAATTTTAAGCTCGCTTCCGGTAGGCGGACTAGGGGAAAAGGCTGCCGCTACCGTTGTTTGGGTATGGGGTTTTCAGAAATCGGTTCGGCATTGATAAGTATTCAAAAAAATTTCTGTGCCCCTCTATTGTGTCTGTATCTGTACTACAAAACATAAAAGACTGTGTGTACGTAAACTGATAATGACACACTGTATAAACAAGGCATTAACGTTGGAACCTTCGAGAGGAACTTAAGTTGAAAGATGGAAAATTTCAGAGGCATTTAAAGCGGAGGAATTTCAGAAGGGGGGATTTTAAACAGAGGAATTTCCAACGGGAGGAATTTAAAACAGAGGAATTTTTAACGGAGGAATTTCAGAAGGGGGAATTTAAAACGGAGGAATTTCCACAAGGAGGAATTTAAAACGGAGGAATTTCCACCAGGAGGAATCTGAAACGGAGGAATTATTTTCGGGGGAATCAAAAACGGAGGAATTTCGACCAGAGAAATGTCCACCGGAGGAACTTTTTTCGGAGGAATTTCCACCCAACCCCCCTGTTACATGTATGCTTCAGAAGGGCCACTACATGTACCTTTTCTGCGATTCTGTAAATAATTGACATCAGATCGCTGATTGCATCAGTGCTTGACTGATAAGCAGCAAGGGCAGTTTGCTTTTTAAAATTTTCACATTTTCTTGCTTAACTATAAATATCGATATCGATATCGATCGATATTGAGCTGAAAATATCGATATCGATATCGAATATCGACAAGTTTTAATATCGTCGGAACACTACAAATAATCCACCATCACCAATGCATAGGGAAATTTGCATCGTTGCGAATGCATAACATCGAAGGCTTAGAGAAAACCGGGTGAGGAACTGTAGATTGGACGGTCAAAAATTGAAGTTTTGGGCGCTGGTGCCTGACGAGCGCTGTAGGCGGGAACAGTAGAGAGAGACACTGTGTGCATGGACTCTCTTCGATCCTTCTCTGCCAATTGGAATTTCTTGTGATGCCTCAAATGTCGGAATTGGTGCCGTCCTCTTTCACTGCTATCACAATGGCAGTGAGCGACCTATTGTCAATGCGTCCACAACTCTCACTTCAACTCAGCGCTGCTAAGAAGATGCTCCTGCTGAAGACTCGACCTTCACAGTCAAAGCCTTCAGGAAACTGGCTCCGTCTCTATCCACCTGCAATGGATGTCTACTCTATGGATCCTGACTGGTCATCCCAAAACGTCTGCATGCTCCAGTCCTGCAACTTCTGCACCTTAGACATTTTGGCATGCACGCATGAAACAGCTCGCTCGTTCTGCAGTCTACTACAGGGTGTCTCAAAAAATGATCACATTTCTTTTTACTGCCATTTCCGCAAATGTTGACCAAATAGGCTGAAATTTGGACTATTGGTGCCAAAATTCGGGGAATTTTATGTGTTGAAGTTTGGTGCACTATGCTTGACCCATTCCCGAGAAATTTCAAAAAAAGTGAAATTTTTTAAATCAATAGTGAAAGCCGGTCACCGAAAAAGTGATCACATTTCTTTTCACTGCCATTTCCGTAAATTTTGACCAGATAGGCTGAAATTTGGATCACAGATGCCAAAATTCGGGGAATTTTATGTGTTAAAGTTTGGTGCACTAGGCTTGACTAATTCTCGAGAAATTTCAAAAAAAGTGAAATTTGGTAATTTCAATAGCGAAAGCCGGTCACCGAAAAAAACGTTACATTACATTATCGCCTAAACTCTAACGATAGCGTTGGAGTTCATGCGTCAACTTTTTACACACGAATTACCCTGAACTTCTGCGTTTACACTCCAAATTTCATCCAATTCCGACAAAAATTAGAAAAGATACAGGAAAAGGAAATGTTTCCATTTTTCGTGACCGGCTTTCACTATTGAAATTACCAAATTTCACTTTTTTCGAAATTTCTCGGGAATGAGTTAAGCCTAGTGCACCAAACTTTAACACATAAAATTCCCCGAATTGTGCCACCTTTGGTCCAAATTTCAGCCTATTTGGTCAAAATTTGCGGAAATGGCAGTAAAAAGAAATGTGATCATTTTTTCGGTGACCGGCTTTCACTATTGAAATTACCAAATTTCACTTTTTTTGAAATTTCTCGGGAATGAGTCAAGTCTAGTGCACCAAACTTTAACACATAGAATTCCCCGAATTTTGGCACCTATGGTCCAAATTTCAGCCTATTTGGTCAAAATTTGCGGAAATGGCAGTAAAAAGAAATGTGATCATTTTTTGAGACACCCTGTAGAATGGAATCGATCGAGACATCATGGATGTGGTTCGTCACTGTACAGCACGCGCTGAGCATCAGAACATGCCTGCCCAACCTGCAATCCCTCCCTGGATGCTCCCTGAGAAGCCATGGAGTTCTGTTCATCTCGATCATGCAATCAACATCATGGGACAGAACTGGCTTGTTATGATTGACGCCTACTCCAAGTATCCCTGCATCCATGCTGCACCCTCCTCAACGTCGACCGGGGCAACCACAAACCTGCTGGAAGAGGATTTCGCTCACTTTGGCTAACCCACACCATTGTCACAGACAATGCCACCACCTTCATGTCAGAAGAGTTCGAGGATTGGTGCAAGACCAGACGCATCACTCATCTCACTGGTGCACCATATCACCCTGCAACCAATGGTGCTGCTGAACGCTTGGTCCAGGCATTTAAGCAAGTCCTCACTTCCTCCAAAAAGCAGCCCTGACCGAATTCCTCATGCATTACCGCAGAACTCCCCTCTCCACTGGTTACTCTCCCAGTGAGCTCCTCAATGTGTCCAACAAGTGACGAATACGAACCAGACAAGCCAAGCCTCTCAGAGCGGCTGAAGCAGAAACACTCCCAGTAGATTGATATCAGTCATAAGTAGGATGATCGCTTCTCGGTGTAACCTTAGGTTGGAGGGAGGTGTTGTAGTTACACTCTGTTACCTACATATTACTGTTAGACTATATGTAGGTAGCAGTCTACTAATAGGCTGTGTAGGCGTGCCCTTTATCTATGTATAGAATGTTCTTAAAAAGGTCAGTTCTCTCTCTTATGTCCTACTCTGATCAGAGAGTTCTAGAATGTTCCATGGCCGTATACAAGCAGCCTGCTCTGTAGTGTTCTCTGTGTGCTATCTCTTTCATATGCTTACTCCCTCTCTTTGCTGTCTCCCCTCCAGTAGCTCATACCTCGTGAGTCACTCACTATCCCTGCTTTCTCATTGATATTGTTCTTACTGTTATTGGGCGATCGTTCTCAATAAATTCTTTGTTCTGGAATCCTGTTGCATCACCTCTCACTCGGCCGAGGAAAGCAACATTTTCAGATTGCGCACTGGTTCAAACGTTTCAAAAAATTTAGACTGCTATGCTAACGCACTGCTAACAAATCTGTTGTGCTACTGTTCCAATCACTGCATTTGCATTTGCATCTGCACCGTAGTTTAGTCGAAAAAATACTGGAGGCAATTTTAGCAGAATTTGGTCACATTATTTGTAATATGGAATCGTATCCCCGAACCCCCTAGCTAATTCAGTCCACAGCGTGGTACAGGAAAATGGTCCGGTGATTTTTGACCGTGCTCAGGGACCGTAGTTTACAAATGCAAATGTTTTTTAGCGCAATACGTATATTGCTCATTTGCTGCTAGGTCAATCAGAACTTGAAGCTGCCATGGTTTTTTATAAAAAGCTTTTTATTTCTGAAATGGGTTAGTGAAACTTTGCTGTAAAATGTTGGCTAGTTGTACCTTTTATACAGCGGTAGCTTAGTTGAATCCTTGCATCTGGGAAACTAAAAAATTAGCTTCTACACTTCCAAACATCGCACATCATATCCAGTAGGACCTTACTTGTCACCCTTCGTAAATCGTAACTGCTGCGCTAAAAGAGAGTGCAGGCACAGGTAATATGTATTTCCCGTGAATTCCATGGCTTGTTTGTCAATCGCTCAGAATTACTGTCGTAAGTATCGTTTTTTTGGGCTTACGACTCTTACCAGCAGTTGTGTCTGAAATTAGCGACAACCTCCCTTTGGTAGGTCCTAGTCCCCAAACCACTTGTGCATAGAAAAGTTTGTGCCATTAATGGAATTTTCTGTTTTTTCACTTGATCATCGAAAGAATTTTATTATAAGCTTGCTCACAGTTTTCGTACCAAAACCATATGCGCTAAATAGAAGACGATGTAGCGCATCTATTTATGCTGAGAATATTGTACCTGAACGCTCCCAGAGAGCAGCTTACGGTCGGTACGAATTGGTCTGATTGACACTAAAATGTCACTAACGGAAAAACGAAAGCATGAAATCCTACCAAAACATATACGCTAAACAGGAAAAATCATTGCGCATTTATCACAGTCGAAAACCTGGCCCTGCTAGGTTGCATTAGAGCAGCTTACGGTCGGTACGATTTGTAAGCGCGCAGCGAACATAAAAATTGCAAAACGACTCTCCATACTTTAAGAGTTGTTTTTTCGTTACTAGAGTGGAGCTCTTCGGGTTTTTTGTCTGGTCTAATATATGTGACTCTTGG